>JAFMOD010000259.1:1961232-1978589 GCA_019802435.1 Corydoras maculifer
TCCCACAGTCCAAAAAACATGGATCAAGTTAATTGAATTCTCAAAATTGCCCAATTTAGAGTGTGTATGTGTGAGTGAGTGTGTGCCCAGCGATGGATTGGCGCCCTGTCCTGGGTCTATCTGCCCAGCGCCCGAGACGTTCTCCCCTGGATGGGCATGGGGAACCCCACCGCGACCCTAATAGAGGATAAGCGGAAGATAATGAATGAATGAATGAATGTTCTTTAATCCTAATCTTAAGCTGCCCACCAGCATTTTTTGACAAAATGATGTAAATTATATAACAAAAGCAAATCATAGAATTGTGATGCTGTGGTGCCTGAAAGGAATCCAAATATCAGAGTCACTGTAATTATTATTAATGGTAAAATAAGGCATTTGCAAAAGCACTTTTTTTGTGGAGGTAAAGAAAAAGGAATGCTTAAGGAAGGCTAACTCATAATATGTAACAGAGTCACAAGTTTGTGAAAACTATTTGTTTTATTTTTAAAAAGACTAAAACCTAACTACTATTAAACTATAAGTAATATGATGATAATAGTGGTATCTCCAGAATTCCGTGAGGTTCTTAAGCAAGTATTAGAATTACTGAATTATAGATATTGAAAGTCTTGGCAGATATCATAGAAGAAACAGGATAGATGGTGTGTTCAAGATCAGGTGTAAACTCTGACCAAAAAACCTGTCTAATTTTTGAAGGATGCACATGTGGGCCATAAGGTGTATGAGTGTGAATGGAAAAATGAAAAAAAAATAGGACATTTGAGAGGAAGAGGTGGAACTCACGTCATTCATTCACAGCAGTGCTAGCCAAATACAGTATATTGTGATTTAGAACTGCAGTATGCACAGGTGGGATTATATGATTTGGAGGAAGTACACAATATTTTCACCATGTTTATCAGATGTGTGTAGTAACAAAATAATATTCTGCTGTGGCTTGGTGAGAAATAAATAATCAGTCCTGAAGGAACCATGTTTTAACCCGTGTTTAAAACCCTTTTGAAATGCAATGAGTGTACTGAACTGCAAACATCAGTTTGTGTTTTAAATAAATGTAACAAACATTTTGTTAATTTAGTAAAGACTTAAAAATCATAAAAAATCATAAAAAATTTATCAGACAGTAAAATGACTTTTCATAACACATGTAACATCAATGAAATAACCCAGAGGTGGTTAAGTAGTTAAGTAGCTACAACGCACTTTCAGGTTTGCAAAAGCGGTCACCATCTTTGTTCACGGCACAGACAGAACTGGCGCTGCACTGAAAGCTCTTGCAGGACACCGCCCCACCCAGATTGCATGTGCACATCTGCTCACAGTGTGTGGTCACCCAGGAATCGCCCATCTGTAAGATGAATAACCATTGCTGTGTACTTTCTATTGGATAATCAACAGTTGGACAATTAACAACGTGTCCCATTACATTTTCATTTATTTATCCAAAGTGACTTACAAATGAGAGAACACAAGCCAGTATTTAAGGAAAAACCAGCTACACTGTAGTATTACCAAACCTATTCATTATTAAAACTGGCTTCAATGTCTAGATGTGGAATGTTTAAATATTTTGATGGAATGTTTTTTACATCTTAACTACATAAATACAGCTGAAATGTAGAGACAGAGGATTTTTATGATTTTACAGCTCGTTTGGCTCCAACCTTACTTCATGATACTCTCCACTGTTGTCAACACATCCACAGTTGGAAGTTAGTACACAGTTATCATCGCTCAGCACAAAGCCTGCATCACACTCGCAGCCCTCCACGCAGCCATTAGGTGGCAAAGGGCAGGAGAATGGAAAGAGATTAGCACAGGTGGGTGGGCACGGAGGTGTACAGTCTGAGTAATGACTGTTTGGTGGACACGGAAGAGCTGCAGAGGAAGGATAAAAAAAAGAAGTGGATTTAATTTACTAACAAAAAAAATTCAAATCTGTTCTGAAATTATAGTTTAATACAGAACATTTGGAATAAAAGACTTTTATGTCTTTAAATGTTTTCAAATAACTGCACGTAAATGATTGCAACCTTGATGACAGGTTACTTACGACAGAATGTGGCGTTTCTCCAACTAATGTTGATTCCAGCACTTTGGCAAGCCTGAGCATAGGCTTCTACGTTGTCACATAATGTGGACTGCATGCCATTATATTCGCACATGTCATAGATACAGTTGTTCAAAAACAGTTCTGGTCGGATGAGTGAATAACAAGGCTTAAAGTGGTCTGACATGATAACGCTGGCACACTGAGCCTCGATCGCTTCCTCTTCTTGTGGTGAGCAATTTGGGTGGATGTCAGGGCGCGTGTCTGGTTGGCATCTGTGTAACAACAGAAAAACCCAAAAAATGTATGCCATTGTCAGATTATTGTACAGGAAATTTGTTTGTTTGTGTTTAGTGTGATATCAGCAGCATATTGGATATTTTATGGCATTGACAAGTTTTGTGACTAAGTATCACTTGACTTAAATTACTTAAATCACTTCCTTAATATGAAAGACTTCCAAAAAACTTATTTTAGCCGGTGGGATCTTTTCAAAGAAATTCTTTCATATTTTCAGCCTCCTACCAAGATGTGTTTAATAGTTGGAGGAGTTGCACAGTATTGGCAGTCTGGCGCTTGCTTGCCAACCAGGTGGTGACAGTGGGTAAGGACAGTTTGTCCAATTCGGCACCTAGTCAGGATTGTCTAATCTTGTCTACTTCTGTATCACATTTAATATTCATTCATTCATTCATTATCTTCCGCTTATCCTCTATTAGGGTCGCGGTGGGGTTCCCCATGCCCATCCAGGGGAGAACATCTCGGGCGCTGGGCAGATAGACCCAGGACAGGGCGCCAATCCATCGCTGGGCACACACTCACTCACACAGACACACTCTAAACAGGGCAATTTTGAGAACTCAATTAACTTGATCCATGTTTTTGGACTGTGGGAGGAAACCGGATAACCCGGAGGAAACCCACGCAGACACGGGGAGAACATGGAAACTCCACCCAGATGGGGATTCGAACCGGGAATCCCTAGCGCTGAGAGGCGAACGTGCTAACCACTAAGCCACCGTGCCGCACATTTAATATTGATGATAGGAATATTTAGTACAGTTCATTTTTTGTATTTATAGAACATTTATCTTGCAGTTTTCATCTGCAGTGAACTTCGACTAACTGGTAGGCATCAGTAATAGGGACTGTACAGGATGACATATCAGGGCCACAAGGTGACAGTGGTTAGCACCCATACCTTTTGGCAAAAAGACTGAATTAAATTGAGCACCTTGGTAACCTGGCATTGTAACTGCCTCAGGTGTAAATAAGTATTTTTATAAAATGTTTCTTAATACTGACCCTGAACCTGCACATTTTCCAGTTTCCTTGGTTTACATCGTCTAGTTAATCATGATCTAGATTCTAGCTAATTGGCTTATTGATCTTATTGATGACTATTAATTTAACTATCTACTCTACTGCTTATTTAAATACACCATCAGTGCTAATGCTGGGCTACGACTCCAGTATCAATGCTTTTATTTCAGCTTTATTCATTTTCTATTGCATTTACTTTAACTAAAGTCAGGAGGCACAAACTTAACCCAACATTCACAGTTAAAAATAACAGGAAGAAATCTTAGCCAGATAACAAATTCATCAGAGTTGAGACACAAAAACTCACCCTACTGCCAAATTATTATTTGTACTTCAACCTCTAGCATGTTATTTGGGGAAAACCACATGGACACAGAAAGAGCATGCAAATTTTAACTAATATTAATAGTAGCTTTATAATAGCGTTTAAAGGATTTTTTAAAGCTTTCAAAGATATTTAAATCTCTAAAACTATACCTGCTAACAAATAAGACTCTTTTAAAATAGAATTACATTGAATTAATGCTTAGTGATGTGGTTAAACACTCACCCTGGATCACTATCACCCTCTGACTTCCAGCTGTTACCCAACTCTATGACATCTTTTGCAGGTTTGCCATTTGGCATTAGAATGTCATCACTGGAATTGCCATTGAAGTTACCACACATGCCACATACCTATTTAAAATAAGGACATAAACCCTTGGTTAAAACTGTTTTTAAGTGGTTATCAATCCAGTTTCTGTTTATATGACTATATAGTTATTTAAGAAATTCTATTTTTTTCACTGTAAAATGTCCGACTGAAATCATAATATCTGACAATAAACAGACTGAAATCATAATATCTGTTGGTATGTTTGCATAAGTGTTTTATCATTTTTTCTTACCTTGTTAAAGTAATTGCCTGGAATTTTAATCTGTACATGGTGAATGCCATCAAACTGGATTAATAAACCAAAATCAGTTGCCACGACGCTGTTTACACCGCTGGTAAAAACCTTCGCATTTGCTACCGAAATTTCCATTGGCGTTAGGATCCTGATCCCATCCAGCTATATAATGCAAAAAAATCATACATATATAATTTAGATTTTGTTATAATAAATTACATTGGGTACTGTATTTACCCTCTTCATATTTATTTTGTACAATCTAGTATCTTACTTTTTAAGATTTCGAGAGTATCTAATAAACAGGATACTGGCTGGAAACTTAAGACACTCAGAATCAGACCATTAACCCTACTCTCACTGAAGTATCGGAACACTTGCTCATTACATCCCTTTGCTGCCCTGTTCTGGGTGTATCCGCCCAGCACCCAAAACATTCTCCTCTGGATAGGCAAGGGCACAATTGTGTGTGTTCGGGGAAGAAGAGTGTTTGAGAGTGTTCGTTTATGACTGTTTGTAATAAAGGTGCATATGTGCTAAAATGGTGACCCAACTCATCGTCTAATCCTCGTCACCACCACAATATCTAAACTGAAATTAAATATGTATATCATTTTGCGTGTAAGGCACCAACACTTTGCTTTGCAACTATGCCGCCTTAATTCTAATTTCATCCTAATTACTTAGCACTGCCCTGTTTCATGCCCACTAAATATCTCATCTTTCACTCATGTTAGTGCTTAGACACTCACCAGTATTCTTTTATTCTTGCTCAGTGTGATGTTACCTCCAGGCAAGCTGACAGTAATGGAGCGGATGTAAGATGCCTCAGGCTGACCTCGTTCTTCATTCTTACCCACAATAGTAAATGGGGTCACCATCGAGCTGTTGCACACCTTAACTAAAGTGTAGGTACAGGTCCCCATGTAGGTGTGCATGGTGCCATCAAAGGTGTAGTAATGAGGATCACCAGCTATGTGGCAAATAACTATAAAACACAGTTAAAAAAAACAGTAGTAGATTATGTGCTTCAGTTAACAAATATATAAATCATCTCTACAAATTTTTAAGTTGATCAATTTCCATACAATTATTAATTATTCATAGTTGCATCACTAAGCCATTGTAGGCATCAAGATTAAAGAGATTTACTAAGTAGACATTTAATAAATCATCTTGTCCTGACTTTAAATGCCAAAAGCTACCTGTGTATTTTAATTAATGATAGCGCTGTACAGCGCTAGATTTATAGTCAGAAAAGACTATCAGGTTTTACATTAATAAATACACTGTTAATAGATTCCAGTTTGTGAATGATTGCATTGAGAATAATCATATAATTTTAACATAAACTGTATTTTTGTTGTAAATACTATGGGCTATAAATTTATGTTGATATTAATTCTACTAAAATATGATTTGTGTGAATGTGAAATATTAGATACCTGTTGAATCCACACAGTCCAGCTTGCCTTCATGAGTCTTGCACTCCTGTGCAGGGCTACATGCCCATGCATCACATGTTACATTGTTAAAAGGAAGACATGTGCAACGTTCCGAGCAGTCTTCCTTGGTAAACCAGGTATCTCCCAGCTAAATAACACACATGCAGTCATTACAATGTGAACTGAAAAATATAAATCTCCTCCAGGGAGAGCAGATATACATAACTCAAACATACAGGTCTGTAGTTGTTGTTACTGTCTGTACATCCGCACTGACTGGGTGGCACACATTTGTCTCCGCTGAGTACCAGGCCTTCATCACACACACATCCTTCCACACATGGTTCTTTGCATGTGTCAGCTGAACCTGGGTCTTGACAGCTTGCCGGACAGGCATTACCACAATACTCGTAGTGACTGCCGACAGGACACCTCAGGGCTGAAAAACAGAGAAAAGTTAAAGATGGGTGTCTGGGATCAAATGTTAACTAGTTAATTTGCACGTTCGTGCGTAAGGGGTGACTCATTTATAAGGTCACATATAAGTCACTCTTCTCACTCTAACTCAAGCGAGACGCAACATAGTCCAACGCTGCCACCTAGTGGTATAACAACATATTCAAAGATTCAAGGATTCAAGGAGATTTGATTGTCATTTGCATCACATGTGGTACATGGAATGAAAAGGGGGGGGGGGGGGGGGGGGGGGGGGGGGGGGGGGGGGGGGGGGGGGGGGGGGGGGGGGGGGGGGGGGGGGGGGGGGGGGGGGGGGGGGGGGGGGGGGGGTATATATATATATATATATATATATATATATATATATATATATATATATATATATATATATATATATATATATATATATATATATATATAAAGCCAACTATGACAACATGACGTTTGCATTTAAAGAGCTCAAAATTTTAAATGTTACACTTTTGTCTCACAACATGAATATCCTGGTTGAATTCCCCCTCCCCCACATCTTTGTATCAGCTTTCATTAACATTTCAAAAGCATTGCAATAAAACAATTGGCAGAATTAAATAGCCCCTGGTTGTGAATGCATTTTTAAATGTATCTGTCTAATATTCCCATAATAAAATTTTAAAGATTTTCTTTATTTTTCCACAGTGTCCAAGTACCCCAAATTGATTGTTGGGGTTAAAACTCAAGGATATCGGTAACTCCAGTGAACCTGGGATTTAAAGCCACACATTTTGTTTATGTATATGATGATTTGGGCGGCACGGTAGATTAGTGGTTAGCACGTTTGCCTCTCAGCACTAGGGATTCTCGGTTCGAATCCCAATCTGGGTGGAGTTTCCAAGTTCTTCCCGTGTCCGCGTGGGTTTCCTCCGGGTTCTCCGGTTTCTTTCCACAGTCTAAAAACATGTATCAAGGTCAGATGGATTCTCCAAAATTGCCCCATATAGAGTTTGTGTGAGTAAGTGAGTGAGTGTGTGCCCAGCGATAGATTGGCACCCTGTCCTGGGTCTATCTGCCCAGCGCCCGAAACGTTCTCCCCTGGATGGGCATGGGGAACCCCACCATGACCCTAGTAGAGGATAAAACTTATAGTCACTTACGACAATAGATGTGCTGTCTCCAGTCCACTGGCACCCCAGCTTGGGCACACATATAAGCATAGCTTTCAATAGACTGGCAGAGTGCTATCGCTGACCCATCTGTGCCACACTGGTCAAATACACAGTTCTTAAAATATGGATCAGGTGACACCACTTCATGGCATACTTTGAAGATTCCTACAAATACAAAAAAGAACAAACAAGCAACTCTTTACATCATTCTGTCTGTTTAGAATATTGTGTCTTATCAATATCAAGAAGTGCTTTAAATGTTTTGTATTGTTGTACACAATAATACAGTATATGCACATATTTATACCAACAGTAAAGCAGTATGGTGGTTTAGATTCATGGCATAATTCTCTGCTTATCTATAGATCGGATTTTAGTTTCAGTCTTTACAGATGTATGTTTGCTCACCATCAAGATCAGTAATCATTCCACAACTGGTTGGCTTTAGAGCTTCATTTTGTACATCTTCCCTACATTCGATATTTTCACCTCCATGAGTACAACTGAAAAGGGAAAAAAACAAAAAAATATTTTATTAACCAAACTAAATGTGTGCCTTTAATGAACTGAACTGATTACACTCTCAGACAACACCTCTTGTGTTCTCCTGACATTACATTACAAATATCTTGCAATCATCACGAGTTGCAGCTACCTAGCCTGTAAATTCCACTTTCCATGCCTTTTCTAGATCATACATGGCTTAAAGTAATATACGTACTCTGGTCTATCATCAGGAACCTGCCAGCTCTCACCCAGTTCATTGGTACTGTCAGTTGGTTTTCCATTTGACATAATGTTATCATCATTTGGATTGTTGTTGAAGTTTCCTTTTAAGGTGATATATAATTGTTATTATGATGATATAACAGTTTATATGTTGTTGGGTTATTTATCATATAGTGTACACAAAGCATATATAGGATGATCTTTAATAATACACTTTAAAGCAAATCTTACCGCACATTCCACATAGAAGGCCTCTGTAATATGAGGGAAGCCTGACGTCAGCATGGTGATTGCCATCAAAACGAACACGCAAGCCGAAATCAGTTTCCAGCAGCACAAACTTTCCACTGAGAAAGATCTTAACATCATTATTCAGAGTGATGGGAACAGTAACCTGAACTTCATTCACCTGTAACAGACGAGAAATGCAACATTTTCTTGTAAACATTTTTTTCATTACTTACATTACTTACATTACATACATTGCATTACTGCAAATTATATTAAATCTGTAAAAGGCAGTTTACCTGGACAATACGCCCTTTGTCTAGTATGACCTTATTGTCATAGACATTGATGATAACTGATTTTACATAAGATACTTTGGTGATTCTGTCCCTATGCTCATTCTGAGTGTCCACTGTAAAGTATGGCAAGTCAGATGTCTCGTTGCAAGGCTTGGTAAGGGTGTAAGAGCAGGCTCCCATGAAGTGATGAACCATCTTATCAAAGGATGTGTAGTGAGGGTCTCCGGACACAGAACAGATACCAGGAGGTCCAATCTCTGTGAGAAAGATAAAACTGCTTTAGGGGTTTAGCAGGGTTTTTTACAAAAGTAAAGTCCACTGTAATGCTTTTTATAAAACAGAAATGTAATTACACTTCTAAACACCTCATACCATTTGGTTTACAGATGTATTCTCCATCCTGCAGTTGACAGGTCTCTGTGGGGCGACAGTTGGTGTTGTAGCAGTGTATAATTCCTCCACCATTACACACACACTGATGTTCACATCCCTCCAAATACCAGGTTTCATTTACCTTTAACATTTGAAGACAAGGGCATTTTAATAAGGTTATCGAGGTTGTGCACTATTGTGAATAAAACAGTACTTGCTACACATCGTGCCTAATAACAACTCTTTCCCAGGATTTATACACAATAATGTACAACCACGAGTGCCTAATTGCTTTAATAATCTGATGTGTTTGGTATGTTATCATTATAAGCATGTTTAGAATACTTTGTGTTATGGATCAATTTCATATAGGACCTATACTAACAGGGTGGTAGGAGCCTTCAGGGTCGACACAGCCACAGTCTTTCAGAGGTACACACTTATCGTGACTCAGGACAAAACCTGGGTCACACTCACAGCCTTCAATGCACTTCTCTCCACAGCCAGGTGGTCCACTCACACCTACACATGTCTCTGGACATGAACTCACACACATGGAGTAGTGGCTGTTAGGAGGACAAGCCAGAGCTGTGGAGAATAACACAATCAAAACAAGCATAAAGCACATAAAATAAGACTTACAAATAAGAGAGATAATGATAGAAAGATTAAACTGTATTTGAATGTTACAAGACCTAAAAATGCATAATACATCATGATAGACTGTAAATTAGACTCACGGCAGAAGTCTGGATTCCTCCACGGGTGGACCGTTGCTCCAGCACTGAGACAAACATCAGTATAGGCCTGGAGCTGGTCACATAGTGTCTGCAGCAATCCTTCATAGCGACACATATCAAACACACAACTCTGGAAGAAGGGTGTTGGATCCACCACCTTGATACAATCCCTATGTTTTACAGAACAAATAAAAAATGTAAATTTCAGAAAACAAGAGAATGATTGAAATTCATGCCATTAATGTAAAGGGTTTTAGTGTAAAATAGTATTTGTAGATGGTCTTACCTAAATGGTCCATTAGTGTCAGTGATTTTCCCACATTTCTCTGGTTTTGAAACTTCAGCTTCAAGGCCTGGTTCACATGGTGGGTCTGGTGTGACATCAGGTTTACACCTGAGGCAGAACACATTTCTTACGCTTACTGACAAAGTTCCTCAGTCATTTACGAGGACATGCCCATCAATCAATAAATGGATTAATAGAAAATGAATGAACTAATCTTAAATACTAAACATATTAATAGTATTTCAAATATACTAACGCATCATCTTCATCTTCAGCAGTTTGCCAACTATTTCCAAACTCATCTGAACTGCCAGTCAGTGAACCGTCTGGCTTGGTGAAGTCAGTGTTAGGGTTATTGTTATAGTCTCCACACAGTCCACACATCTCATCAAAGTAGGTACTACAAGAGAGAAAGAGCAGAAATGTTTTATTTTTACCTTTAAAACCAGCTTTGCGCTAGTGTTTAAATGTATGACCAGGTCAAAGCAGTACCTTGGCACTGTGATCTTAGCATAGTGGTTTCCATCCCACTGTACCTTCAAGCCAAATGGGGTGGTAAGAATGACATACTGTCCAGCTGAGGTTAGAGAGATCAGTGGAGAAGGAGAGTGTGGAAGGGATACTTTTATGCCATTTACCTGGAGAAGTGAACAACAAGAATCACATAGAAAATTGAAGAAATAAGACAAAATAGAATTATGTAGAAAAATGAATTACAAAAATGAAGATTCTCATTTCAGGCGGCACGGTGGCTTAGTGGTTAGCACGTTCGCCTCTCGGCGCTAGGGATTCCCGGTTCGAATCCCCATCTGGGTGGAGTTTCCATGTTCTCCTCGTGTCTGCGTGGGTTTCCTCTGGGTTCTCCGGTTTCCTCCCACAGTCCAAAAACATGGATCAAGTTAATTGAGTTCTCAAAATTGCCCTGTTTAGAGTGTGTCTGTGTGAGTGAGTGTGTGCCCAGCGATGGATTGGCGCCCTGTCCTGGGTCTATCTGCCCAGCGCCCGAGATGTTCTCCCCTGGATGGGCATGGGGAACCCCACCGCGACCCTAATAGAGGATAAGCGGAAGATAATGAATGAATAAAAAGATTCTCATTTCACTCACCAGGGTTCTTCTGCTTTTCATCATTGTCACTGTAATTCCATCTACTGTCACATACAACTTTCTGAGGTAAGAAACACCAGCGATTCCTCTCTCTTCGTTCTTCCCCTCCACAGAGAACCAAGGTCCTGCATATGAAATTCAAAAACTGCATTGAACTGGTATAAAGCACTTTAAATGTTTCCTAGGTGATATTGTATAATTTTATCTAAGGTAAAGATAATGATCTTGAATTACTCTGTTATTACTTACCAGTATTGTTCTGACAAGTGCGGGCCAGTGTGTAGGTGCAGGTGCCCATGAAGGTGTAGTATTTACCATCAAAGGTGTTGTAATGAGGGTCACCAGAGATAACACAATCCTGAAAACCTACAGTAACACATAGCACAAATAGAATTACAACACTACTTTTGACACTTTACTATACTCTATGTTTAAACGAAGCTACATCACTAGAAAAACACTGGTCCAATTTAATACTGACTGATGGGGTAACATCCGATTATTCCTCCCTGAACACCACACTGCTGCATGGGTGGACATTCAGCAGCACTGCAGGTGACAAATGGAGGATTACACGTGCACAGCAGCTCACAATCTTCGGTATAGTACTTCTCCCCAGGCTAAAATTCAGGAGCATAACATCATTGAATTGATATTACTGACTGTTAACAACTCAGATAAATATTCAATATTTTACCTGATAATACTGTCCATTGTGTCTGCAACCACATGTGTCTTGTTTCACACACTTATCACCACTAAGAACATATCCAGGATCACACACACACCCCTCGGAACAGNTAAATAATTAGTTGTTTGGTGTTCAGTCCTGAATGAACAGATCTGATTCACTCACATTTGGATTGACTTTCGGGTGACACACAGCAAATGGGCCTTTGCTATCCAGTATGATACCACAGTAAGCCGGACTCTCATAAAGGTCCTGTTCTGAGTCGGTGCATCCAGGATTTGGCTCAACTGGTGATTTGTTGCAGCTAAAATTCAGATGAAAAACAACAATTACTTTCCAGCTTCATTAACAAAAGAATCAACAAAAATCATCAGATTGAGCATATGCGGTACACAATCACAGACTTACTCAGGATCTGTGTTCCAGCTGTTACCAAACTCAGTTGGAGTATTGACCAGTTCTCCAGAGGGAGTGCGGAAGTCATCCAAGGAATTTCCATCATAGTCTCCACACAGACCACACAGCTTTTCCTGATAGCTGAGGAAATACACAAGCACATAACATGAGTAAAATATATTGTATTAACATAGCCTGCATCATCAATGTAACACAACACTTACTCTTTGATAACTTTGATGTCCATGTAGTGGTTTCCATCATAGCGAACAGTCACACCAAACTTAATCTCCACAGTGTAGAGTGTGCCATGTTTGAAGACGTCTACTCCGTTAACAGGACTTAGAGGAATGTTCACATTGGTTCCATTCAGCTAGAAAAAAAATTATTCAAAAACTCATAACACTGTAGAATACATGTATCTTTCCATGTATCTATGTGATTTCTCTGTTTTGCTCACCTGCACAACTCCACCCTTCAGAATGGACACCTTCACTCCCAGAACATGAACATGGACTGCACTCACATAACTGATAGTGGGAACATTGTAGCGATTCTCATTGTCAGCATAGACAGCAAAGTAGGGAAGCTCCGTGCTATTGCATGACTCAGACATTAAGTAAGTGCAGTTCCCCATGAAGTCATAATATCGCTTATCAAAGGTGGAGTAGTGAGGGTCTCCTGATGCGATACAGTTGGAGGAGTCTGCACACAGAAAATACAATCATCACCTGAATGTGATACAGTTTAACAGATTCAGAATTTTCCATAATCACAACATTACACAACACCCTCATAATATATCATCACTTGAAGTTAAAGATTTGTGACCCACCTTTTGGATAGCACCCAAAGATTCCTCCAACCTGCCGACATTCTTCTGTGGGATCACAGCTGTTGTCCACACAGCTCAAGGTGTAATTTCCAGCACAGCGGCACAGTTTAGAGCAGCCGTCCCCAAAGACAATCTCTCCTGGNCAACATTACACAACACCCTCATAATATATCATCACTTGAAGTTAAAGATTTGTGACCCACCTTTTGGATAGCACCCAAAGATTCCTCCAACCTGCCGACATTCTTCTGTGGGATCACAGCTGTTGTCCACACAGCTCAAGGTGTAATTTCCAGCACAGCGGCACAGTTTAGAGCAGCCGTCCCCAAAGACAATCTCTCCTGGCTAAAAGAAAATGACATTCGTAAAACTTTGGTCTTTGTTTAAAATAAAGCATGGCCACTTTAAACAGCTTTGTATTATATTTACCTCATAGTAGTTGTTGTCATCCAGACATCCACACTGTTCAATAGGAACACATCTTTTGTCTTTGAATACAAAACCTGGTTTACAGAAGCAGCCACTGATACAGGGCCCAGTGCAGTTGCTGGATGGGTCTTTACAGCTGGGAATGCATGCTGGACCACACTCTATGTACTCTGAGTCTGGAGGACACTTTACTATGTGTGAAAATATAGATATGATTAAAAATGTTTTAAACACATTACATATAGTAGATAAGAATGTACATATAAAACATTTGCCTGGTGTTGTTGGTGTTGTAGGAGAAGTTGGTTTAGGTGTTGTGGGTTTTGGTGTTGATGGATTGGTAGTTGGAGGTTCAGGAGTTGCTATATGATTAGACAAAAAGATTTTAGAATTATTAGCAAAAATAGACTGGTTTACATGACTGTATATGTTTATTAATATGTACTTAAAAAAGAAGTCTTACCATCACACACTGTTATACATACACTGTCAATAGCAATATCTGTCTCAGGTGTACTTCCATAGACACCAACAATCACAAACTAAAACACATTTAAACAACCAATATTAATATAAATGTATCATATACATATATACATAATGTAAACGTAAATATTAAAATGTAACGCAACTATAAATTTCAGCACATAACAATATATCTTAAAAACTTGATAGCGATAAAACTGAATTATTGCTCTGAAGTTCAAAATACACACTCTAAAGTTGACAGCTTCTCCATTGCAATCGACAGCTCCTTATTCTCTTCCTCACCGCAGTTTAAGAGTTTTAAGCTATCCGGGATAGCACTTTATCCTTTCACTCTCACATCAGTAATATAACCCGGTCTGCATATTTTCATCTCCGTAACATCAATCATCTACACCACACCCTCACCCCCATACTGCATCTATTCTTGTCCATAGCCTTGTTACCTAAAGTATTGACTACTAGCAATTCTTTTCTCTTTGGCGTTCCCTCTATAAGCTTCAGCTTGTTCAAAATGCAGCTGCTCATATTATTTCCAAAACTCCTTCATCCCATCATATTACACTCGTCCTTTAACAACTCCAATGGCTTCTTGTTAAGTATAAAATACATTTCAAAATCTTTCTCTATACATTTAATGTCATCCATAATCTTGTTCCCTCATATCTGTCAAATCTTCTCATTCTCACATCTTCCTCTCACTCACTCAGATCATCCTCTTCCACACATTTCTTTGTGCCTCCTGCTCTTCAGTGTACTATGGGGAGCACAGCTTTCAGTCCCTCACAAAACTCTGGATCTCCCTCCCACCAGACATCCATAATGTTTACTCTCTTTCCTTTTTTAAATCTAGACTCAAAACTCACCTGTTCAAAATAGCCTTTTCTTTGTGATCTTCACTCTAATGTCTCTTGTATGCTTTGTGTATTTTAGCATGTTTTGAGTAATTTTTAATGTTCTGGTTAACTCATTCTTATTTAGTAAAGTAAAGTGAAAAAGTAAAGTGACATTGAAAGTTGTGAAAGGTGCTTATAAATAAAATCTATTATTATTATAATTTGATGGACTTAATCAAATACCTGTACATCTGCTCTGCCTATATGCTGTATCTCTGCTGGTATCCATTTCTGTCCCTGGTTTCCTTGGAGACCGAAGACAGGCAATCCCAGTTCCCCTCCTAAAAGTTGTGACATCCTTGCTTCAAAATATCATCTTTGTTTTATTTTTGTTACACATTTATGCTTAATTAGGCAGCTTGGTGACACCACCATCTTACAGTATGATGATTACATTTTTGCCTTTTTGCCCCATATGCATTAGTTTACACCCAAAGTACTAAGATAGGCTAGGAAGGTAAATTAGTCAATGGATGATCTGGCAATCTCAACAGAATATTTTTTCATTTCTTTGTCAAATGTGGGCCCCACTAGCACACCTGATGTTATTATTATGATAAGGCACTTAGCAGATGAGTGTGTAATTGTTGCTTTCATTAAGTTATGTATATATTTTACATGTCAATTTAAATTTAGTGGCACGGTGGATTAGTGGTTAGCACGTTCGCCTCTCAGCACTAGGGCTTCGCAGTTCGAATCCCCATCTAGGTGGAGTTTTCATGTTCTCCCCGTGTCCACGTAGGTTTCCTCCGGGTTCTCCGGTTTCCTCCCACAGTCCAAAAACATAGGTCAAATCAATTGAGTTCTCCAAATTGCCCCATATAGAGTGTGTCTGTGTGCGTGAGTGAACCCGGAGGAAACCCACGTGGACACGGGGAGAACATGGAAACTCCACCCAGATAGGGATTCGAACCGGGAATCCCTAGAGCTGAGAGGCGAACGTGCTAACCACTATGCCACGATGCCGCCCTATATTTGTACATGATTTTGTAATTATTAAAACTAAATAAAGGTACATTTTCTTGTTCTTACCATTTGTGACAACATGCACGTTTAGGAGCATGTCTAATGCAGTACCATACATGTAATAATGGAAGTTAAGCTGAAGGCAGTAAGAAGGTGATACTGAAGGACTCCATAATTCAACTGTGTATCCTGGAATACTGAAGGTCGAGTCCATTAAAAGATAACGTCCCACTGTATTGTAAGAGATTTAAAAATAAAAACAACTGTTATATTTTAAGAAGATGGCAAAACGCTTAAGTTGATAAAAAAAATATTTGTAAAAAATTCACATACAGCCTGGCTTGGAGAAGTCATCATTTGGACCAGTACCCGGTGTTTCAGTTTGTCCACTCCAGAACTCCCAGCCATCGTTCATCCATCCACAGAGGTCATCCATTATATCAAAGTTACAACCAGTTATACAATCTGTATTATAAAATAAAAGAAAATTTATACATTGTAACATATGTTAATCACTACTACAAAAAAAATCTGTAAATAATAAAACTGTTTCACAGCATCAAATATTTAAGGGATAAAGATTTCACATTTAAGGTAATTAAATACTGATTCTGTTATAAATGTATACAATCTATCATTGTAAATTGACACAGTGGAATTTCCACCTCACACATGTTCTCCCAGTTTTTGCATGGCATTAAGAAATTTGGTTTCACTCCCCCATCCAAAATTATTATCAGTAGAAGTGGAGATAATAAATTGACCCGAAACAAGACTAACTATTATAGAATAAGTACATGTGGAACACGTGAAGGCATTGAAATGTAATTTTTAGTTAGTGAAACAGTAAGTACACTATAGATGTTTTTACCTGTTGGTTTACAGATGTATTCTCCATCCTGCAGTTGGCAGGTCTCTGTTGGGAGACAGTTGGTGTTGTAGCACTGAATTATTCCTCCACCATAACACACACACTGATGTTTACATCCCTCCAAATACCAGCTTTCATTTACCTATGTAACATAAACACACAGAATCGGGCTGTCAATTTAAATATAACCAGTAAATAAGCAAGAAATTCTTGACTAATGCCACAGAACACTGCGGTACAGTCAGAAAATAATTATTGCTGGATGATTAGATGACTGAATATTTGTTTTGAAAAACGAATAAGAGACTAACGGGGTGGTAGGAGCCTTCAGGGTCGACACAGCCACAGTCTTTCAGAGGTACACACTTATCGTGACTCAGGACAAAACCTGGGTCACACTCACAGCCTTCAATGCACTTCTCTCCACAGCCAGGTGGTCCACTCACACCTACACATGTCTCTGGACATGAACTCACACACATGGAGTAGTGGCTGTTAGGAGGACAAGCCAGAGCTGTGGAGAATAACACAATCAAAACAAGCCTAAAACATATATTTAAGACTCACAAATAAGATCTAGAGAGAGAATGATAGAGAGATTAAACTGTATTTGAATGTTACAAGCCCTTAAAAATTATTACTGCAGTAGTGATAGGTAGACTGTAAATTAGACTCACGGCAGAAGTCTGGATTCCTCCACGGGTGGACCGTTG
>JAFMOD010000259.1:1999600-2067439 GCA_019802435.1 Corydoras maculifer
TTTCTTCCCACAGTCCAAAAACATGGATCAAGTTAATTGAATTCTCAAAATTGCCCAATTTAGAGTGTGTATGTGTGAGTGAGTGTGTGCCCAGCGATGGATTGGCGCCCTGTCCTGGGTCTATCTGCCCAGCGCCCGAGACGTTCTCCCCTGGATGGGCATGGGGAACCCCACCGCGACCCTAATAGAGGATAAGCGGAAGATAATGAATGAATGAATCAATAAACTAAAATGTTTACACTCTTAAATAAATATCCATATACTTTCCAGACTACATATTGCAAAGAAACAAACTTACCATCAAGTTCTGCATTTTCTCTATGAAGGGACATAAAATTATTAGAAATGTATTATTTATTTGTTTTATGTTTTATATTTAATACACAAAAATTCAACATTAATTTCATGTAAAAAAAAAATAATAATTATATATATATATATAAAAAAATAATATATATATATAAAACTGTTGTAAAAAGCACTTGTATTTGGTCATTTAGCAGACACTTTTACCTAAAGCAACACATATACATATATACATAAATATATATATATACACACACACACACACACACATATATATATATATATATATATATATATATATATATATATATATATATATATATATATAAAACATTCCAGTTCCAAAAAACATATTTGAACATAAACAATAATGGTTTTTGATTTCTCCTATTTGTAATTTAGATGACTTATAGTGGTAATATGAAAACCTAGTTTAACTGGCTGAACCTGGTTTAACCTAGTTTTATCTGTGGACGCTGTTTTCGTTGTTAATGTTGTAGTTTGGATTTGTTTGGACGTTAATAACACCAATAATAGTGACTTTTAGCTATTATTGGCATCTATATCAACATATAGAATAGAGTTAATTCCATTGCGCATGCCTAAAGTACAAAGCAATTGAATGCAGTTTGCACCATCCTGAAGTGCTTAGCCAAAATGTCACATATACGTGTTAAAGTTAAAAGCTATACGTGAAATATTTAATCTAGTAATATAGTTTCACCGTGTATATATATATGTATGTATGTATGTGTGTAAGCACAGTAGGTAAAACAGATCACTTTATCACTTACATTCAAATTATCTCTGAACTGAATCCTTACCTATTATTGGGTTTTTCCTTGGTGTGGCAGTTACTTATCCAGTATAAAATCAAAATCAGTTTAAGTTTCCGATGGCCCATAGCTAACTGATACAGTTAGCTTTACAGAGTCAGGCTTAACCAAGCATCGTCCTTTATATAGCAAATCCCTTACAACAAGCAGGGAGGGAGGAAGGATATTTGTGTTACTATCATGTCACTTTCTCACATATTATCACAGAGCATGTTGCAAAATCAAAATTAGTCAATAAATAACTGTGCATGTTAAGGCCAAGGAGTGTCACTTGACATTGCAGTTGGGTGTGTTAAACAACACAGCAGATTTACCTAATACAAGCTAGATAATGTGTAAAAATTCTTAACCTCAGCAGCAGAAACCATAAATGTTTTTACAGCACACATTTAATTGGGATGGATTTCTCAATCATTGAGTTTAAGTATATAATTCAGTTTCATTGCAACAGCTGTATAATATCAAGCATGAAGCCATGCATTTTGGTTAGCTGTATGCTTTTAAAATGTGAGAACAGTTTGAGGAAGACCCTTATCTGTTTAGAATGTTTTTGAACACAAAGCATAAAGTCCATAAAGACATGATTCAATAGATTTGATGTGGAAAAACATGACATGAATAGGTTTTCACAAAAATTGTAAACTTTTCATAATAATCTGTAATAGCTGCAAAGAGGGGAGCTACTGAATGGGATGTCTAAATATTTTCTGTAGATGTGATATGCCGGTGTTCCAATACGTTTATCCATTCTGTAATATCCAAACATTGATTGAGTTGGGGCGGCACGGTGGCTTAGTGGTTAGCACGTTCGCCTCTCAGCGCTAGGGATTCCCCTTTCGAATCCCCATCTGGGTGGAGTTTTCATGTTCTCCCCGTGTCTGCGTGGGTTTCCTCCGGGTTCTCCGGGTTCTCCGGTTTCCTCCCACAGTCCAAAAACATGAATGAAGTCAATTGAATTCTCAAAATTGCCCCATATAGAGTGTGTCTGTGTGAGTGAGTGTGTGCCCAGCGATGGATTGGCGCCCTGTCCTGGGTCTATCTGCCCAGCGCCCGAGACGTTCTCCCCTGGACCCTAATAGAGGATGAAGCCGGAGATAATGAATGAATGATTGAGTTGAGTTGAGTAATGTAGAGAGAAGTCTGAAATTTATTAATTTTTATTGTTCATTCAGAATTTTGCCTTAAAATCCTATGTCTATACAAAGACCTAGATACAAATACATGTTTATGAAATAAAACTATATAAATTACAATAATACAATTCTCATTTTATGATAAATTGTCATATGGAGGAACAAGAATCACTGCTATATGGGTGGAGTGCCTATCTGATAATTTTTTATGAATGCTATAAAAAGCAATGGGTTGAGTTGCTACACTCTGCTTGTTGTGTCTATGGAATGCAAGTTGATTATCATTTACTCAGGGGTTGAGAGTTCACAGTATTAATCATAGTAAATTTTGGAATTAGTTTTTTGAATGTTGTGTCAATATGTTACTATTTACATGGCACTAAAAAGATCTGGGGAAAAAAAAGGTTTTGTTTAAATACAAAAAAATGACACCTTTTTAATCAAATATTTTGGAAGACCGTGTTCTAGATAAAACCTAATATTTCAAAACTTTGTAGTAATTGTGTAAGGTCTTTGTCACATGTGTTTCCTGGGCAATTACCTTCATTGTACATTACTACTGTTTCTTTTCTGAAAAATTTCGTAAAATTGAGTGCTGGTTGTGTTGGTATGAGTCAGGAATATAAACTGTTCAAAGGCCACAAGTAATACATTTTTTGTGGTGGTTACACTCAGGGACTCATTTTACAGCTGATAAAATAGGAATACAGTAATTACCCACACCCATGTAACAAATATTTTTATGATATTTGATATTTAAATTTTAGTTTCTTAATTCTTAATTCAATTTTGGTCTGTATATTTCATTTAACCTGATCTAAATCAATTTTGATTAACCAAATATGCTTTTATTTTGCTGGCAATGTTAACAGTTAAGGTTATTTTTAATGTTAAGGTAAATATTAATTGTATGGACCATCTAAGCATAACCACAACTAATAAACACAAATAGTAATGTATCAAAATTAAGTATACTAAATTTGTTCAATGTTTACCACCTTAACATTTTTCATAAATACCTATAAAGCCATAAAAATGTTTCTAAGACAGTGTTTGCAAATTGTATAAATCACAGTATTATTGCATTATATATGTCCCTATATATTATATATGTATATTGTAGGCACTTAGAGCTTCTGGTCAGATCAGAAATGTAACTTTACAAAAGGCACAGACTCAGGGTTCCAGTGTACAAAGCCGTTCAGTCCAGAAATATGGATTTAAGTTATGGGGATAATATACTGTGTAGTATAAATAACTCTGAACGCTGAACCACTGAACCACTAAAACTGCCTAACTGTAAATTATAATGGAAGGTGAATTTGCTTTGCTTTGCTGCCTTATAATCTGAACTGCTGGTACCCCATCAACTTACAAAACTGAAGTAGCTAATAACTATTTTGTTTGCTTAGTTAATTCTTATAATCATGAAAAAAAACCAGTTAACATTGCAGTTATATTAATTCAAAAGGTTATTGTGCTTCACAAATCAGTAAAATTCTACATTTGTCCTACCAATTACAATGACATTTAAAGAGACTCGAAAAAATAGGAATTTGTTTTAAGGACGCAATATAACTATTGTCTTCTTAAAATCTATTGATATTTTAACAAATTCAAATGATAGTTTGAGGGGCCTAACAATATTGAATACAGTTATTACAATTACAACATCAGCTAGCACTTGAAGTCAGAATGATTCCTAAATTTAAATCAGATGCTGGTTCTGTCTCTTTAAATTGTAAGCAGGGATATGCAGACCAACGGGGAAAAAAGTACAAAGTACTAAATAAAAAAGTGCCAAAAATGACTTTACTGATTTATTTTATATATTCCATAATAATATATTCCATATTTTATATATTCCGTAATAAGATTGTAATGGCTTTCACCTGAAAGTAGGGTTTCTTGCGTGTAAAGGATGGCTGAAATTAATTGTACTCAAACTGTCACAGTGTATTTTAACCAATAGATGTCGCTATAGGTGTTATATGGACGAGCTTTTAAACGTTTGGAATAGGAAATCGAAAATAAAATAATTACTAACAATTACTGTTACAAAAAACTATTATATTTAATAGATGTTGATATCTGTATACCATACAACATTTAGGAAACAATTAGGAAAGATATAGCCAATTAAGTATTTATGAGTGTGCCTCTTACAAATAGCACTTTGCTAAACAAGCTATATCGACATTATTTACAAAATAAAAGTAAGTTAAAAAAAAAAAAAGCAAAGACCCTCATAAACGTTACAACGGTAGGTCGTAATGCTAAATACGTTTTCAAAACGTTTGAATGTTCTGCTTGTTGGAGGTGTCGTTTTGTCCGATAAGCCAGAATCATATGTGATCAGGTTCAGTCTTTCATTTTCTTTATCACACGTTTTGACTCGTAAACAAACGACACTGCGGTGGCTTTTGTTATTTTACATATGTATCAGAGCGAATAGTCGTCGTGCTGCGATGGCCGAGTGGTTAAGGCGTTGGACTTGAAATCCAATGGGGTCTCCCCGCGCAGGTTCGAACCCTGCTCGCAGCGGCTAAACTTTTTACTTTGTTCAATTCAAAGACGGTATCTTCCCAAAGTTCATCGCGGTCAATGAATGAACTAAAACAGAGTTTGTTCCTCATCCACCCACTGTCCCCATGAAACCGAGATAGCACAAACATGGTTTATAGACGTCTTTGGATGTTAATTATATATATATATATATAGTGTGCCCAGCGATGGATTGGCGCCCTGTCCTGGGTCTATCTGCCCAGCGCCCGAGACGTTCTTCCCTGGATGGGCATGGGGAACCCCACCGCGACCCTAATAGAGGATAAGCGGAAGATAATGAATGAATGAATATATATCTGTCATATATATATATATATATTTTTATCATTAATAAAATCATTCATTGTTGAGTTAATGCTTAACTTAAAATAAAAGAAACAGCAGCATGCTTTTTATAGCAGCATATGTTTTTTTACTTGCTTGGTTTTTGTTAGAGTAGACAGGTTAAATCTCAGTTAGCCTTAAAAATAGTTTAAAAATAGTTTTTATGATATTAATAATAGCTAGATAATAGCTCTGTCCTTAAGGCAGAGCCTCTTTACCTTAAATTAAAATGCTTTGTATAACTGTGATAGAGTGTGCACCTTAACATCTGTCAGCTGTACATGTATTGTTTTAATTATTAAAATAACAGTTAGGGCGGCACGGTGGCTTAGTGGTTAGCACGTTCGTCTCTCAGCGCTAGGGATTCCCGGTTCGAATCCCCATCTGGGTGGAGTTTCCATGTTCTCCCCGTGTCTGCGTGGGTTTCCTCCGGGTTCTCCGGTTTCCTCCCACAGTCCAAAAGCATGGAACAAGTTAATTGAATTCTCAAAATTGCCCGCTATAGAGTGTGTCTATAGAGTGTGTCTGTGTGAGTGAGTGTGTGCCCAGCGATGGATTGGCGCCCTGTCCTGGGTCTATCTGCCCAGCGCCCGAGATGTTCTCCCCTGGATGGGCATGGGGAACCCCACCGCGACCCTAATAGAGGATAAGCGGGAGATAATGAATGAATGAAAATAACAGTTAAAAAAAATAGGAATATATAATATATTTACATAGCCTCTAGAAAACAAATAATGAAGTATATTTGTTATACAAATGTAACAAGTTAAATTAAAAATATATAAATTCTGTTTAATCTAGTTTCAACAAGAAAACAATCAAGAAATTTTAATGAGAACTGGGATTTAATCTGAATATAATAATTAATAAAGGGAGTTGGTAAACAGGGGCATTTGAGTTGGTACACCTCTTTCTCTTGGTCCTCATATTTCAGATCTGAAAATAAATTCAAACAATATTAAATGAAATGATATTGTATTCATTCAGTCAGTTTATTCTTACAATGTCTTACATTTGGTGGAGGAAGGAGAATATGATCTTTGGGACTTTGGGAGCTACTGACTCCATTGCTGACTCCATTGCTATTTATAGGTTCTAGATTCTAGGTTCTAGATTCTAATGTTTGCATAAGTGCTAGGGTAAATTACTAGGGTCTATACATGAGATTACGCAAGTTACTAGACAGTTTGTAGTTTACAATGCTCTGCAAAGATTGTGGATGAATTCGACAAGTGATGCACACAATCACCCATTTCAGTGCAACAACTATTTAACTTGGTCCATTTGTGTTAGCAAATTAATTGTTAATCCTATTTACTTAGTAGGTAGTAAAAAATAAGTGTAGCTCTGATTTTACCTCATATTATTCATTCATTCATTATCTCCCGCTTATCCTCTATTAGGGTCGTGGTGGGGTTCCCCATGCCCATCCGGGGGAGAGCGTCTCGGGCGCTGGGCAGATAGACCCAGGACAGGGCGCCAATCCATCGCTGGGCACACACTCACTCACACAGACACACTCTATAGCGGGCAATTTTGAGAATTCAATTAACTTGATCCATGTTTTTGGACTGTGGGAGGAAACCGGAGAACCCGGAGGAAACCCACGCAGACACGGGGAGAACATGTAAACTCCACCCAGATGGGGATTCGAACCGGGAATCCCCAGCGCTGAGAGGCGAACGTGCTAACCACTAAGCCACCGTGCCGCCTACCTCAAATTAATAGTCTTGAATTGGTTGTCTTTTTATTCTAAACCTCTAGAGGTCGCTGTAGTGCATAGCCCATATTTGAGCTCTTTGTCCCTTTACGTCACTGCAACTCACCTGACAAACAAAACATGTTTAAAGTGTGAAACGCCAGTTTAAACCTCATATAATTCGCAAAACCGACCTATGTCTGCTTTAATAGAACCGAAATGGTGTACGATTATATAAGTACTCAGTAAAGGGTTAACAGGAATTGGACGCTTGAGAAACTTGGACAAAAGCCAGAGCTTTAAAAAGGTTTGACGCTTCGAACTTCCCTCCCCGCTGTCTGCTGCTCAGTTGTCGGTGCATACACTGTTTCGGATTACAGTAAGTAGAAGAATTTTAATGTGCAATTTTTATTTTATCACCGTGTTGAACCACGTTTTATAATAAACATTAGCATGAGCTAATATAAGACTAGCTCGTTAGATTGTAGTGAGTTGTGTAACCGATTTAAGGTTTAGGGCTACTTCATTGATCTATATTTAAAACTCAGCTGGATTGCAGTGCTGACTTTACAGTAACCGAGTGTATTTAGACAAGACATGGTCGTTGTTTACCGAATACAGGGCATAATTAATGCTGTAAGTTTGAGCAGTTTACACTTTCTTAAACCACTTGCATAGATAATTAGTTCATCTCCAGAGGATACAGCTGAACTGGGTGAGGTATGCGAACAGTACCACACTGTGATCCTTAAACATATTATCCTTAAAGTAGTGGGAAATAGATCATATGGTTGATCATCTAATTCATAGACAACAATATAATTAGATGAATGATAGAAATGAGAATTAAATAATTTCACTAAGGTATGAGACATCTTAGATGACACTTACATGTCATACAAGATAGTTGTGATGTTGTGACATTTAGACTAACATGTTATACAGGCGAAATAGCCACAATATTATGGGATAATAAAATTTGTAAAAAATAAATAAATCAATTAAATAATAAAACATTCATGTCCCCAACAAAGTATTTTTTTAGAAAGTAAACCAGCATTCTGTGATTAGTTGTACACCCTACAATTCAAGATTCAAGAAAGTTTTATTATCATTAATATCACATGTGGTACATGAGATAAGAACGAAATTATGGTTCACGGACCCCGATTACCCTGTTATTTCAAAGTTATCATTTAAATTTAAATTTTAAAAAAGAAAATGAAAAAACATCATAGAGAACCAACTCATACAATAATAAAGTTGAATCATATTATCTTGCATGACTTTGCAGCATTGCCTCAGTTTATGTATGTTTGAGAGCAGTAGTTTAAGAGCACAACTTCTGCCGCAGCATATCACTGTGATTAAGGTATGGACTTTGACTTGGTTGTTCCAACACTTCATCAGTTTACATAGACTTTATTGTTTGGTTTGTAAAGGGTCTTTGTTATCATACGTGACCCAGATTTGCCTCAGCTAAAACTGCTATAAAAAGGCTTTATAAAAAATGCTCTCCCAAATATTCTGATGTATTTTAAATTATATCATTGTCTTAGTAACTAAGTTTTCTAAAAAATATATCCATAATATCAGTGTTTACCAACATAGTAAATAACAATTGAATGCTATTTCTGTCTTATAGCTTTAAAATAATAGTTACAAATGATCAAAAGAAATGCACCATAATCTAAAACTTTGGTGTAACCAGAATATATTTAATACAGATGTATTTCTTTAAGGTGTTTGTGTTTTAGCTGTTTTAAATACACATTATTTTAGGAAATTCCATGCATCATACATTTGATGAACATTGTTGACACTTCCAAATTGCAGATTCTATCCAAGGACAATTTTACCAAAGAAATAAAAGCAATAATACATATACTTATTTCAATTATTTGTAAATGTTTATAAATGTGTAGCCTATACATGATAGACTAATTATACCAGATTACCATACAATTTTGGTCATTATGTACATGATCATGTTAAACTGCCAAGCATAGTTGTGGAGGGGTAATGACTTAAGCTAGTTCTGTAGCCACACAAGCTAGCAAACAGTCCACTGTATACCAGACTATTTGTGGAACAAATATAAAGTTATTTGTTCAGCAACTTGAGATGCAGACAGCCAAAAATTCATGAGTCCTGTAAGGAGATATTGATCTAAACCATATACCAGCAAACTAAAACATTTGAAAACTGATGTACAAGAATAATAAATCCAACAGAAATCATTTACATTTAAGTTAATTCAGGTTAAAACCATATGACATTAGAAAATAATTGAGCATGAAATACTGTAATATTGTGTAATGTAATGCAATGTAAAATACTGTATATGGCTAGAGATTTTTTTTTTCTCTAGCCAAAAGCATCTAGCCCTCTAATAATTAGGAGCAGGTATGACATAATTGGCAGGGCTCAGCTAGCGAGGATATGGTGTCTCAGCATGGTGATCTTCATTCTCTTTCTCTCTAAAATACTATAATATTCTTTTAGGTATACTAAACACAAAAGCAGATGAGCGCTGTACTTATCTAAAGCCATTTTGATAGGTGATTTTCCAAACTGGTTGTTTTACTGTGACACCATTGAATCCAATTCCCTTTGATCAATCTAAACTAATTCAAAGCATGGTAGCTAAAAGTTAGTAGTAATATTATGGTTATTGTTTTCTATGGAGTAATTAAATACTTGTGGTTTAGTGTAGGATCATGGCTGGCTTAGAGAAGCTGCGTGTTGCTGTGGTTGGTGCTGGAGCAGCAGGCTTGTGTGCTGCACGTCACTTCCTCGCCCGTCAGGACCTGTTTGAACCACCTGTCCTGTTTGAGCTCACTGAACATGTAGGAGGCACCTGGGTTTACGAAGACCGTGTGGGGCACTATGACAATGGTCTTCCAATCCACAGCAGCATGTACAGGGATCTCAGGTGAATACATCCACTTGAATTTTATTTCATTTTACATTCATGGAAAAAAAAAACTATCCTGCCAAGCAAAATAAATCCACCTCATCTGGAATGTACGGGTGGATAAATCTTTGGTGTTTTTCAACATAACCATGTTGACCACATATAATGTTTGTTATTAGATTTAAGATAAAATTTTAAATATCAATACTTTAGTTGCTTTCTGTATTCAGATGTTAACTATATTAACAGTTTACTATATTTAATCACTTTGCATGGCTGCAAGTATCTGATAAAATATGTGGTAATTATCAGGTACTTGATAAAACATTCATTCATTCATTCATTCATTATCTCCCGCTTTATCCTCTATTAGGGTCGCAGTGGGGTTCCCCATGCCCATCCAGGGGAGAACGTCTTGGGCGCTGGGCAGATACACCCAGGACAGGGTGCCAATCCTTCGCTGGGCACACACTCACTCACACAGACTCACTCTATATGGGGCAATTTGGAGAATTCAATTGACTTGATCCATGTTTTTGGACTGTGGGAGGAAACTGGAGAACCCGGAGGAAACCCACGTGGACACGGGGAGAACATGGAAACTCCACCCAGATGGGGATTCGAACCAGGAATCCCTTGCACTGAGAGGCGAACGTGCTAACCACTAAGCCACCGTGCCACCTTTTGATAAAACAATTTAAAAATATTGGTAAATGACATTTGAGACCAATTGGAGTAATGTAAAACAAAGTTGACAGGTCTATTTAATACATGCGGAAAACAATTATGTTTCACGTTTGATATTAAGGTATGGGCAAGGAGTTGAGACAGAACCTGCCATGTATAACTTGTGTAATAGCTGTTGTAGCATTTTTATTTTATTTATTTTGTTTTATTATCAGGACTAATATTCCAAAAGAAGTCATGTCCTTTCCTGATTTTCCCTTTGCAAAGCATCTTCCATCTTTTGTCCATCACACAGAGGTGCGCAAATACCTAGAGCAATACTGTGACCACTTCAAGCTTTGGGAACACATCCGGGTATGGTTTCAACACAACCGCTGGCAATCTATAAGCAACTAATTTTAAGCTCATATCAATATATGCGATTACACATTTAAAACATTTTTTTATTTTGATTGTTTCTGACCTTTGGATCTTCACGTTGCATCTGCCAATAAAGCAATTTGCACAGATCATTAAATATCAATTAAGTTTTGTACTGTAAGTCTTTATACAACAGGTGATTTACAATAAAAGTTATTTGATATACAAACTACACTTTTATGTTGTGCATTTATCTGTTTAAACTGTTTATACTGCTGTGAATTTCAGTTTCGGAACATGGTACATGTTGTTCAACCAGTACAAGTAAAGAATGGTTGGAAAGGTTTGGCATGGGACATCACCACAAGTGATGGAGTAGATCACAGCAAATCCATTACAGAGCGCTTTGATGCTGTCATGGTGTGCAATGGGTATGTATGTTTTTATTATCTTAAGCTGTTACTAAAGTTAACAAATATATAAGAAACCTGCAAAAGGTTTCTACAAAACAAAATGAAAATACCATGGAGAAAAGAATTTTGCTGCCTTAAACTTTAGGATATATTAATTAGGAGACGTGAGTACACATAAATTCATATGCCTATTAATATACCCATTATATTTATATAAATAAATATGAGTCATCCCATGCTGCAAAGAACTGACTTTGTAGTTGCTATTGACATAAAAGGTTTGGCCCCCATCATCTCTTGACGTCAGTCCTATTAACAATCTGTGAAACATCCTAAAAAGAAAGATCTATGATAGTGACTGTATTTATACCTCAAAGCAGCGGCTCTCAGTGGCAATACCAGCATCCTCAGATGGATGAGAAACTATACATGGATTTAGAAGTTCAGTGGATTGGGGAGTTATGAAAGTCATTTCATAGATATAAATCAATATGTAGCTTGATCTGGAGCTATAAACATTTAATGTAAGTTTAGAGTTTAGTCCTGAGCATTTAGCCAATAGTGAATTTATTTCTAATTATATAAATTTCATTATGACATTAAATATTTGAATATTTTTTAATGAAATTCACCCAATAATTAGAAGCAACATATTTTGTTTTTATTCAAAATATAAATGAAGCCCATTCTCATTATCAGCACTTTTACTTTAAAAAAATGCTTGCACACACTTTCTGACCCAGGGAAATCTTAGACTTTCTCAGAATTTACAAGCATCAGTTTGCATATTTAATGGAAAAACCTATATTAAATATTCTAAAAAAACATTGCAGCTTGTCTTAAATTCGCAAAGTTACATCCAATCTAACTACAATATTCTTTGGTCAGACAAGACCAAAGTGAAGATTTTTTGCCACTAGACAGCTGCTCAATGATTGGTAAAAACACAGCTCATCAGCCCAAATATTTCAATATTATATCTACTGTCAAGTACAGTTGTAAGTGGGTGATTGGGTTTTGTAGCTATAGAACTTGGGCAAATTATTGCCATTGGTTCTGCCATGAACTGTCTGTATACCATTGTACTGTAAGGTCAAATATGGTGTTGTTTCAAGGTTGAATGTACCTATGATGTTTTTTCTAATAGAGCAATATATATTTAAAAGTGTATTTGTTTTCATGTTTAATAATAATAATAATAATAATAAGAAGAAGAAGATTGTAATAAAAATAGTGGGATTAATGTACCTATTCTTTTTGTTGGTTTTTATTTATAGACATTTTTATGAACCATACATCCCTAGTGTACCTGGATTAAAGAAGTTTAAAGGTATGTACACCTGCAGTAGATCTTAGCATTGTGTAATATGCACAAAATTATCCTTTTTTAAACTTGTATTAGCAATAATGTTAATTCTTATTTCCATTTGCAGTCTGAGACAAGCTAGTAGTCTTATTTAATAACATTATGTAATTTATACCACAATTAATTATTTGCCTTTAATTTATGTGACAGTAATGCTTAAGGGTCTGTACTCTTAATATTAATCTAAAAATGGCTTTTAAAGATAAAAGTCTTAAGAAGTCTTAAATTAACTATGTATTCTTGATTTTCACAAGAAACATTTCATTTAATCTCTGTCAGCTTTTGCTACTCCTGGTGTTAAAAACGTTTTTTTTTTGAAAATCTTTCAGATAAATTCGGCAATTTTTTGTTTGTTTAAAGAGAAGTATTAGTAATAAAGATAACAGAAAGATTACAGTAAAATAACAAAACATATTAACTTTATTATGTTTTAGCACCTTTATCTTCATTCATTCATTCATTATCTCCCGCTTATCCTCTATTAGGGTCGCGGTGGGGTTCCCCATGCCCATCCAGGGGAGAACGTCTCGGGCGCTGGGCAGACAGACCCAGAACAGAGCGCCAATCCATCGCTGGGCACACACTCACTCACACAGGCACACACTATAGGGGGGAATTTTGAGAATTCAATTAACTTGTTCCATGTTTTTGGACTGTGGGAGGAAACCAGAGAACCCGGAGGAAACCCACGCAGACATGGGGAGAACATGGAAACTCCACCCAGATGGGGATTCGAACCGGGAATCCCTAGCGCTGAGAGGCGAACGTGCTAACCACTAAGCCACCGTGCCGCCCCACCTTTATCTTGTCAGTTAAAAAAAAATATTTATTATTAAATATGTTTATTATTATTATTAAATATATGTTTAAAGTAAGCTTTATGCATGTCAAAATATTCCGTTATAGATTTTTGTGAGTGCATTTGTTTGTATGTGTATGTGCAGGTGAGCTGATACACAGTCACGATTATCGTAGTGCAGAACCCTTCACAGATAAATCAGTGGTGGTGCTGGGTGCTGGTCTCTCTGGATTGGACATTGCTATTGAGCTCTCTGGTGTTAATGCTAAGGTACCAGGTTATTTATTCGTATCTCACCAAGGTTTTAACTATGTTGAGTGTCTTTAACATTTTTAGTCCCTTTACATAATGGACACAAAATATTTACAGCTAAATATATATATATATATAATATATATATATATATATATATATATATATATATATATATATCCCCCCCCCCCCCCCCCCCCCCCCCCCCCCCCCCCCCCCCCCCCCCCCCCCCCCCCCCCCCCCCCCCCCCCCCCCCCCCCCCCCCCCCCCCCCCCCCCCCCCTACCCTTTTTTGGATAAGCAAGTTGGCGTTCAGGTTAAAGAGCACCTGGTCTTTCCTTTGTACAAGTTCCTGATACCACCAGCTTTTCCTTCACTTTTCATTGTGGGCATCTGCAGAGCTATATGCCCTTTTCCACACTTCCACATGCAGGTAGGTCAGAGAAATTAAAGTTATGCAAGTTGTTGGTAAGTAGATCATGTTGTTGCCATGTGATTGCATTGAATTGCAGATCATATAGTAGTGACAATCATACACATTTTGAAGCTAAAATAATAAAATGTTGGAATAGATATGACATACACTGTTTGGGAAGAAAAAGTATTGTATTTAAATATCCCGTAATATTGCATTCAGCTATGATTATGGAGCATATTCTTTGTGGCATTTTTTGGTGACTTTTTGTGAGGCTAGCCAGTATGTTTTCATTAAACTCAATGATATCAATCACTTTTTATTACTTAGGTCATGTTTTTTGCACCTATCCAAATATCCAAATTCTTCAACTTCAACTTACAATCCTAATTACAATTAACTACCTCACATACACCCACACATTCTTGAATGCACACTGATAATAAAGGCTTGAAATAAGACGTGTGTGAGAAAACAGGAAAAAGAGAGCAACATACTGCTGAAATCTCTTAACTTGATTGTGTTAATTGTATGAATGTGTTGATTGTCAGACCTTATTTTGTTCATTCTCTATTGCTCATTTAGGCACAGTTTGCCATCTCTGTTTTGGACGGCTCATTTAAACTCCCCTCAAGTGAAGAAATGGAAAAGGATATCGAGTTGGACTTGGCTGCCCGTTGTGCTCGGGGTATCGCCACCCGCCACATCCTGAAGCTAGACTCAGAACAGTGGGCCTACAATGACCATTTAGCAGAACTTGGTGGTTTCCCCCCACTTCCACGGTACTGGAGCAATCTGTATGAGTCCAACAAAGTGTTCCGTTCCAAGGATATGCTTGGCTACAAAATGTACAACTACACTGTACTTAATGAGACTGAGTGGTTGGTCCAGAATTTACAAGGAGAACAGTTGCAAAAACCACAAATTACACATATCTAAGTAGATACGCAAAAATAAACAATGAAAACAAGGACCTAAATGGAACATGTTGAGAATACCAAGTTGACTAATTGCTGACTGCCTTTACTTGGTGGTGCTAAGTTGTACTTTCTAACCAATATGTTGTCATGTTGTCATTTTTGGTCCTGTATATGATTTTACACTTGTGTATATGCCTGAATGGTACTGATTTTACATGCCTAACATGCACATAATTAAATTACTCACTTACATATACACATGTCTGTCTGTTCCTTGAATGAAGGACTAGTTTTTGGACAGTCAAAAAATGTTTGTTATTGTGCCTTTAATAAAAGCATTTACAGATTAGTGGTAAGTAAATACAATGACCAGTCATAGCAATATGACAATTTCCCTAATATTTTTTATTTAATATTAATGAAGTATTAAAATTCAGTAGGGGCGGCACAGTGGCTTAGTCGTTAGCACGTTCGCCTATCAGCACTAGGGATTCCCGGTTCGAATCCCCATCTGGGTGGAGTTTCCATGTTCTCCCCGTGTCCGCGTGGGTTTCCTCCAGGTTCTCTGGTTTCCTCCCACAGTCCAAAAACATGGATCAAGTTAATTGAGTTCTCCAAAAATTGCCCCATATAGAGTGTGTCTGTGTGAGTGAGTGTGTGCCCAGTGATGGATTGGCGCCCTGTCCTGGGTCTATCTGCCCAGCGCCCAAGACGTTCTCCCCTGGATGGGCATGGGGAATCTCACCGCGACCCTAATAGAGGATAAAGTAGGAGATAATGAATGAATGAATAAAATACAGTAGTAAAAAAAACCTTACACTTTAGGCCCTATTATTGAAGTCCTAAAAATGCATTTTCCCGCTAGGGGGCAGTGTCACAAAAATAGTGGGCGCTGGAGTTGCAATGTTTAAAAGTGTTGCCTACAGTGCTGCAGGCATATAGGTGGTAAGTTGTTACTATATATATATATATATATATATATATATATATATATATATATATATATATATATAATGTGTGTTTAAATATTTTATATAAACTAAAATAAATCATAATAAAGAACATAATGTAACCGAGGACGATCATTATTGTTAAATTTAGTGTTAATTCAGAGTTGTATGACAGACATGTTTATTAAAAAATGGCATGTTTCATGTTGCAACATTTATTTGCATTATACAGGACGATTCCGTATTGTACGGAAGGGGTGGCGACCCTAGTCTGGAGGCTTTTTGGAAAAACTGGAAAAGTAGTATGTGCTTTTAAAGTCAGTAAATTTAGAATTAGTAACTAACATTAAACGGTAATTAAAACCCCAGAACATCACATACTTTTTCCGTTATTTCGTTAAGTGGATAAAGAGTGAAAAGGCACCGCTGGGATTCGAACCCAGGATCTCCTGTTTACTAGACAGGCGCTTTAACCATCTAAGCCACGGCGCCATTGGAGGTGGAGCTCACATATACGTCATTCTGGGTTCAAGATCGTCTCTTCTTTCTACATTGATAAGCAGTTGGCTGCACGAGGTCGGTGAAAGTCTAAATTTAGAGTTCACTGAGAGGCAATGGACCTGCTTCTAACACGTGCAGCCGCACGTGGCAGCACACGTGATAAAGAGATTAAAAGATTACACTTATGAAATATAAAGTGTATAAAATCACTGATTTATCCAGCTCTGCATTAAAATGTCTTTCACATCTTACACTCTTCAACTAGGCTGAACTTAAAACTCTTGTTGTCCTGCCTCTGACTTTACCCCCAGCCCAATACCTACCTATTACTGTAATTTGTTAAGCAGATATAGTGTGAAATGGTACCACAGGGATTCGGAAACATGATCACCTGCTTATAACTCTGCCACACCACCTCAAGAACATTTAATTAATAGAGGACTTTCAATTGCCATAAATTGCAAAAGGCAAAAATTTTGTGTTGGCCTGTCTCTGATTTCTATCTTTAGTCCACCTTAGTGCGACTCTGAATTTGACAACATACGATATTCAATGAGACCTGTCATTTCTGCTTATTTTTAACAGATATTAAAATACAATGTAAATAATTCTGTTTTAGAACTTGACACTTCAACCAACTAAACCATAGCACCGTCACTGATCTTTCAAACCAAACCAGCATCTATTTACCCCATCTATCTACATTATCCACATATATACATTACTGTAAACCGCAAAACATTACCCTCCTAATATCATGATTTGTTAAATAAATAAAGCGTGAAAGGGAATCATTGGGATTCACACCCAGAATCTCCTATTTAGTAGGCAGGGGCTTTAACAAACACTCATGGCACCTCTGGGGGCAAATTTTAAAAGTTAAAGCGTGAAAAGGTACCACTGGGATTTGAAGTCAGGACCTCCAGTTTAGTAGACTGGCACATCAACCAACGAAGTCACGTCACCAAGGGTATGGGCTCTTCCTGTCCAAACCAAACCAGTAGCTATGTTACATTTTAACCACCTTAAACAGCCAGAAGCTAACATGCTGAGGTGTGAGACTACTTAAATCCCATTTGATTGCCTGGAGATTAAAAACATATTTTTGGAAACACAAAAAAATCTTTACTTTTAAAGTTGTTTGTAATTCAGTAGCTAATATTAAACGTTGGGCGGCACGGTGGCTTAGTGGTTAGCACGTTTGCCTCTCAGCACTAGGGATTCCCGGTTCGAATCCCCATCTGGGTGGAGTTTCCATGTTCTCCCCATGTTTGCGTGGGGTTCTCCGATTTCCTCCCACAGTCCAAAAACATGGATCAAGTCAATTGAGTTCTCCAAATTGCCCCATATAGAGTGTGTGTGTGCCCAGCGATGGATTGGCACCCTGTCCTGGGTCTATCTGCCCAGCGCCCGAAACGTTCTCCCCTGGATGGGCATGGGGAACCCCACCATGACCCTAATAGAGGATAAAGCGGGAGATAATGAATGAATTAATATTAAACGTTAGTAGTAACCCTAGCACAATACCTACTTATTACTATAATTTATTAAGAAGATAAAGTGTGGAATAATACCACCAAAAGCAGACATGTTAAGGCAAAGTAAACAAACTTAAATTCCATTTATTTGTCTGAAAATTAAGCAGGTTTTTTAAAAACACACAAATAATAGTTCCTTTAAAATTGTTTGTGTATCAGTAGCTAATATTTGACATTAGTGAAAACCCAAAAAATTTACCAACTTATTACCATAATTTGTTTTAAAGGTAATTTGTGAAAAAGAACCACTGGGATTCAAACACAGGCTCTCTTGTTCACTAGACTATATTTAATCATCTAAGCCACAGCGCCTCTCAGTCCGCTGTTGACGGTCATGGTGTTTTCCAGGTTCATGATTGTGTCTTCTTTAAGACACTATCATGAACAAAAATAAGCAGTTAGCTGTACGAGGTTGGTGATTCGTATTTTTCAGATCACCTTAAAACACAATTTTCAAATAAAAGTTTATAGATTTAATGATCCTAAAATAACTACGTCCTCATAGAATCTTTTATATGAATCCTGAATGTAAACATACAGCTAATAGACCAGTAACCAAAAAACATTTATTAGTATGACTGAATCTGACAACATTTAGATTTACAATAAAACTTGTAATTTCTGTTTATTTTGACTGCTATAAAAATGTTAAATATTTTGTTTTGGAACTTATTTTAGAACAGATTTAATAAAAAACATTTGTTATTTTGGCTTTATCCTAATAACCATAAAAACAGCACACAATCTATAAAAATTTGCCTTGTATTGATATTCTGATCTTTTTAAGGTGGACTGAGAAACCGAATAAGAATTTGGCAAACAAGCCAACTTCAGCTGTGTCACTTCTCAGTAACCACCAATGCAAAAACTCATCTCATTACATTATCTTGACTGCTTAATCCTTCATTAGGGTCACTAGGGCAGAATGTTTTGGGTGCTAAGCAGATGCATCTAGGACAGGGGTACAATCCATCGCTGGACACACACACTACAATTAATAGCCAGTTTACCTTGAATGGTTGTTTTTGAACCGAGGAAGGTAACCAAAGGACCCATAGAAAATCAATGCAGACAACAGGAAAATGTGAAAGCTCAAGATTCGAATATAGATCCTAAAACAGAGAGACAGACGTGCTAACCACTATGCCACCGTGCCACCGCCCTCAGAACTAAAACTGATACAAAAATCAAACCAGGAAAACTCAATGTCTTACTTAATGGTTTACTCTTCATTAGAAAAACTATAATTCAACTCCTCCATGTTTTTTTCTTTTTAACACAAGCAATGTGTGATAAATCAAATGAACTTTAAGCAGAAAAATACAACTACATACTAACTTTCTTTAATATAATTGTTTAATAACATTTATTATGTTGCTTGCAACTTAACGTTAAGCAACTATAACGAATACAAATTCATTAGGTGGCGGCATGGTGACTTTATAGTTAGCACATTCGCCTCTCAGTGCTGGGGATCCAGGTTCCAAACTGGATTTGGATGGAACTTCCATGTTCTCTATGTGTCTGCGTGGGTTTCACACCGGGTTCTCAGATTTTCTCCCACAGTCCAAAAACATGGATTCAAGGTAAATTGGCTGCTGTAAAAATTGCCCTTATATAGTCTAAATAAGTCAGTGTGTGCACTGTACTTGATGTATCTGCCCAGTGTCTGAAACGTTATCCACTGGATGGCCAAGGGGAATCCATGGTTAAGTGGAAGATAATGAATAAATGAAACTCATTAAGCTTTTACCTCATGAAAAAATGAAAAAATATTGACAAAATTTCATTTACCCACCACAAGGTGACAGTACAATGCTCTTTGTAATTTTGAAATCATTAAACCTTCTCCTTCCCAGATATATATTATTGTTCGTTTCTCGGCACGAACCAGTCATTGCTTACCCTTTTACTACTCCATGAAAGCAGCGTTGTCAAGTTTAACCCGGAACAGTAGCATCGGTCAGTGTAATCCAAAATTGTAATCCATGACAAACTAAGGAGGATTTTGCATCCAAGGCCAGAGCTGCGACTCATGAAATGTACTGAAAAATCATCATCAATTTTATAAATATACCAGCAGCATGCTCCAAAATGTTATGACAGTCTTCAGATTGATAGTCCAAAACCTTAACCACTTTGCTATCCTGCCCCTATCATTGCAAATTAATATCAGCTGGTTTAGTCCTAACTAATGGACTATATGAAATGTTTCTTATCACCAAAGTATCACACAAGAAGCATGTCATGGCAGATAAAAGCAAACAGCTCACTCAAGAACTTCGCAATCTTTCATTCATTCATTCAGTATCTCCCGCTTTATCCGGTATTAGGGTCGCGGTAGGGTTCCCCATGCCCATCCAGAGGAGGACGTTTCGGGCGCTGGGCAGATAGACCCAGGACAGGGCGCCAATCCATCGCTGGGCACACCCTCACTCACACAGACACACTCTATATGAGGCAATTTGGAGAATTCAATTGACTTGATCCATGTTTTTGGACTGTGGGAGGAAACCGGAGAACCCGGAGGAAACCCACACGGACACGGGGGGAACATGGAAACTCCACCCAGATGGGGATTCGAACCGGGAATTGCTAGCGCTGAGAGGCGAATGTGACCTTCGCAATCTTATTGTTGCGAAACACCGATGATATTGGTGATTACATATTTACATGAATATGATTGGTGTGTTACAGATGTAATGAGTACATAACTTCTGAATGATTCAGGGGTAATGAAAGGAAAGTCGATTTAATATATTAAGCTGCTAGAACTTACTCATACATACACATTTATGGGCTACTAACTTAACACAGTGATGAAATTGTGTGGTTATTATACATCCAGAGTATTAATCCATCCATCCATTATCTTCCACATTATCCTCTATTAGGTTCACAGGGGGGTTCCCCATGCCCATCTAGGGTACTGGGCATATACACATATATTTGGAGAATTCAATTGACTTGATCCATGTTTTGGACTGTGGGAGGAAACCGGAGAACCCGGAGGAAACCCACACGGACACGGGGAGGACATGAAAACTCCACCCAGATTGGGATTCGAACCGGGAATCTCTAGTGCTGATAGGCGAATGTGCTAACCACTAAGCCACCGCGCCGCCCCAGAGTATTAATCCAATACTAATTTACATTACCAGCAACTGTTTAGCATAATTGCTGTGAAAAGCCAATACTCGCCCTCAGACTGATTTTCTTTAAATAACAATTAAGATAACACTCTACATCCCAGATGTCAAATAAGCATAGGGCTACTCATGCATCGCACTCACTCTTAGTCACTCTGTTTATCTAAAACTCAAAAATGTACTAAATATAAATTCTGGGCTGTGGTTCTAATTCCTTCCACATATGTCAGAACTCCGAGGACCCTCTAAATTTCCACAGGCCATAAGTTTAAACCTGAATTGTGTTCTGTATTTTGTTCAGTGTTTTAAAGGCTGAACACAAGACAGATCTAATCTGTTAGTATATGCAATAATGTTTGTTGTTTGTACAGTCTGTTGTGGAATATTGCTTTTCAACATGTAAGAATGTGAGTTGAGAATGTGAGGATATGAATTACTTTGCTTACTGCTTCCTAAATGTGTAAGGAAATATTTGAATTTGGCCAATATTTCAGTATATTTTATGTTACCTACTGTATAAGTACAACACATTATATAGTTAAATAATTACCATTGTGGGACATTTGTTTGTAAACCATATTAAAAATGTAGTTCAGCTGTCATATGACAATCAAACTAAAACCAGATGTTATGCAACAACCACCTTCATTGAAAACACATTTTCTGATATAGTTCGGTAGTTTGGACTAAAACGAAGAAAATACAGTCTTTTGTTTGTTGCAGTTTTTATGAATCAGTTCCCAAGAAAATTAAATCTCAATGTATTTCTGTGTTCCTTTAAACAGGCAGTTTTTATGTGTTTCAGGAATAAAGCTTCACAGTTTTGAGCTTTGTGGTAGGCCAGCATGTGTACAGGAACTCTGACCATGGTGTAAATTTCCATTTTAATGTTTTCTTGGATGTGCTTTGGACAGTGAGGCATGACTGTCTTAATCTGTGGTGTCTCAGGAAATTGTGTCATGCTTTGTCTTTCACAGACCAACTTTCATTTGTTCTACTGTCTATAGAGAATTTACTCAGTTCCTGTTCCAGTGATTAAACCCCAGCGTCTAGCTGAAATGCGATTGTCTATTTTGTAAAACATACTGTATGTGTGCCAAGTGTTTTGTATTTCCATAAAATGACAACATTTTGTGTTAAAAACACAAAAGGAAACTTAATCCACTCGTTACTGACAAACTTAGGACTCTTTTTTCTTGTAATATTTGCAATAGAACACTTTTATTATATATTTACAAGCACCAAGATCAAATGATTTGGGGGTTTTATTGACAGCTCGCATTAAAAGTGGAATAAGCGAAATTCTATTGCTACATACATATTTAAATTTTCTAATATAGTATGACAGAATCACGGCACGGTGGCTTAGTGGTTAGCACGTTCGCCTCTCAGCGCTGGGGATTCCTGGTTCGAATCCCCATCTGGGTGGAGTTTCCATGTTCTCCCCGTGTCCGTGTGGGTTTCCTCCGTGTTCTCTGGTTTCCTCCCACAGTCCAAAAACATGGATCAAGTCAATTGAGTTCTCCAAATTGCCCCATATTGTGTGTGTATGTGTGCGTGTCTGTGTGAGTGTGTGCCCAGCAATGGGTTGGCGCCCTGTCCTGATTGTGTCTGCCCAACGCCCAAGGCGTTCTCCCCTGAATGGGCATGGGGAACCCCCGTGACCCTAATATAGGATAAAAAGATGAATGAATGAGTGAATGAGTATGACAGAATCACACACAAATGAGTGTGTGTCCACACAAAGAGCTGGAGACCTTTAATACAAAACAGGCTTTAATTTAGATGTTAAGTCCTAGCAACTTGCATCAAACACCTACATTGTTACAATTATAACAATGCCTGGCCATACTTTGTTAAACAGACTCTTTCATGGTACTTTAAGTACATTTATTTAAATTTAAGTATAATAATCTGAAGTTGAGTTCTGGAAAGAATCTTTGACAATAAGAAAAAAGCTACAAAACAAAATTAACAACACAGGCCCATCACAAGACAGCATTGCAAGTGTCACCAGCTGTGAAGGCCCAAGCAGTCTGGCATTACCTCAAACTTTTTTACCCAAAACCAAAACAAAAAGCATGTGAAATAAACCACCTCATAGAGCAAGATTCCACGAGCAACCAAACAGGAATTTATGGTTTAAAAAGTTAGTTCATTAACTTAGCTATCTCACCCATAGAGGACCCAGATACAGCTGATTAAAAAAAGAATGAAATTAGATCAAATAAATAAACAAACAGAAAATGAATGTGCTAAAATCCTTGTGCAGTCATAAAGTATGCTCTAGACAAGTTATTTATAGTTACCTAAATATAATAATAATAATAATAATAATAATAATAATAATAATAATAATAATAATAATAAACAGAAAATACAAATACTATCCCACAGATAGTATTTATATTTAATAATCTCCAACAGTAAGATTATATATTTTGTTAAAATAAATTTTAATAATTGCATTATTATTTTAGTATGGCATTTGATATGTCAAGTTCATGTGTTAAAGACAATATATTTCCCTATTATATACAAGTTAGTAATATCATAAAATTTTAATCAATTCAAAACTGGGCTGTTTAGAAACAACTTTGCTCAAAGTACAATATAAGCCAGTGTTCATCCCACCATCTATTCTGTGTAGTGTGTCAACATTACACAAACATGGCAACTTTGCTTAAGGAAAAACACCTAGCTGAGTGCCTCACACATGTATGACAGCTAACTGTTTCTGGAAAGTTGGGATTAAAATCTCTACCCACTCATGAACAAGGGTATTTGATACAATAACTTGTCAGGCTAAATGAACAAATTATTTTTGCTAGCTCCAACAAACTTTTAAATTGTTGTGTTTTGTGTGTAACCAGTATATTGTTTATAGCCTAACATTCCTTCATTGCTAAGAAAATTAAGTTATACCTATTAACAATAATATTAACGTATAACAACTTTGCAGATCCCTGATCACTCCATGGTTGGTAAAGAGTGAGAGCTATTTCAGCATTTGACTATAATCTGCATTTTTTTCTATTCTAGCCACTTAATCCATATGCATTTAATCCAAATCCCTTTATCAAAAATCTGAAAAAGCCAAAGTTTTTATACAAATATAGTAATTAGTTCTGTAACAATTTGGTCTTTTCTGTTTTAATGCTAGAAAGAAAACTACACAAAACATTGTTAGTGAAGATTATTAAATAGGGTGGTACTATTACAGAGTTTTTTAATGAGTCAAAATGTGAACGACATCTTCAGTTTTTGTGCAATAATTAACCTGGGCTAAATAAATTTCAGTATATAAAGATGTCCTTTTGCAAAAAATACATGAATAATGCTGATGACATGCATCACTTTTCCTGCAAAACACATGGAAACAATGAAAGATCTTTAAAAGAATGCACAAAGTAAAAGTAAAAGCTGAGAAGTTAAGTAACCTAAAAAGGACATTTTGTTTCCTAACTGCACATACCACACTCTTAGGTGAAATATGCAATCTGTATTGTTCATATATAACATAAAAATATATACCAGATTAAAACAACCAAATCAAAGGCACATTATGTATAAAAACATTGGTAATTGGTTAAAACTTTCCATAAAACACCTTGGAATAAATTGTTGTTTGTTATGAATAGTTGGTATGTTTTTATGGGAGATGTTGGATCCCAAATGATTAAGAATTTCCATGCCTTAGGGAGGATTTTAGTTCAGAGCAGGAACGTCATGTACTATTCAGTTGTTGCTTCAAGCCCCAGCAATGCATGGGAACAAACAAGCCCTTACATTTTTTGTTTCCAAGAGCATCACCCTGGAGACTAGCTTGGTCAGTTGTGAACGTGTCGTAAGCAGCATAGAAAAAAAGGGATGGGGCTACATTTAAGAAGTTTTCTTTTCAGTAAATGTCATCAAATTAATTAATGTTGAATTAGCAGATTTCAAGCCAAGTCACGTTTTAGGTGCTGGACCTGTAACAGCAAAGTATGTAAACTATGTAAGTCTTGCAAGAAATGTCAATATTCCAAACTCCTGCTGGTTTTATTCGGAAATATAAATTAGGGCGAGGGCGGCATGGTGGCTTAGTGGTTATCACGTTTGCCTCTCAGCACTACGGATTCCCGGTTTGAATCCCGATCTGGGTGGAGTTTCCATGTTCTCCCCGTGTCCGTATGTGTTTCCATCGGCTTTTCCGGTTTTCTCCCACAGTTCAAAAACATGGAATAAGGTCTATTGAATTCTCCAAATTACCCCATATAGAGTGTGTTTGTCTGTGTGAGTGAGTGTGTGCCCAACGATAGATTGGCACCCTGTCCTTGGTGTATCTGCCCAGCGCCCGAAACCCCCCCCCCCGTGACCCTAGTAGAGGATAAAGCGGAAGATAATGGATGATTGGATAAATTAGGGCACAATATAAGTAAACTATGCATACTTTTCGAGGGCCAAAAAGAAACATGTATCAGTGCCATCGCAATCACAATCATTGTTATTATTAAGGTCAAGGAGTATACTATATATATATATATATATATATATATATATATATATATATATATATATATATATATATATATACATATATATATATATATATATATATATATATGTATTTATTGCTTTCAAGAAATTGTTGTCATATATTTTTTGGTTCCACAGGTGCATATATATATAAGCATTTTTTTTTTTTGCACACACTTTTATCCAAAGTGAATTACAAGTATTCCAACTTGATGGTTGGGGTCAGAACACAGGAATAATACAGCACAATGAATCCACAATGTTCAGATTGCTAGCCCAACACCTACAATGCCTATACAAAAACATGGTTTATGTACCATATTTTTATTTTTCAGTTACTCACAATTTCTGGTGACCAGTTTAAAGGCTTGTGCTTCATGAGATTTGTGATTATTATTGTAAGGTTATAAAATAATTACATGAAAGTTATGACTAATTAGAAGAGACAAGCAAGGGTTTTCTTTAAAGAAATCATATTATCAAACACATCACATGTATCTCATTTTAACTTATTATATAAAGACCATGGAGAATATGTTTCATATGCCGGTCATGACTAAAGCAACTGTCAATAATATGTCCCTTATTTTCATTTTTAAAATGCAGTCCTCACACCTAGCTAATTATTTTAAACTATACAACAATACAATGTCTAAAAAGTCCATTGCTCATGTAACTAATCAGTATTTTGTGTCTAAACACAGGGTGTATTTCTTGACTATATGTGTCATCTAGGTCTGTGCTTAGTCAACAAAGAGCTGAGTATGTTATGTAACAGTCTGGGGAATGTTCTACAGATCTGTGTAAAAAAAAAATTCAAGTAACTACACGTTCAGATTTTCAGAATGCTAAAATTGCTCAACTAAGACATAATAATAAGTATTTAATAAAAGTGCACTGGACTTTGGTTTAAGATGACTGTGTATGCTGTCTGTAATCTTATAAAACATAAATTATTCAACATGGTATTGCCATAACAAAAAAAACATTACATATTACCAAAATTTACCCCATCTATATATATTCAACTTTTCCCCAGAATAAATATTAGCTATTATGATTCTATTAGAGGGGCTTGTTGATCTAGTGGTATGAGAGCAGTCCTGGATACAAGTAGTCTTAAGTTTGTTCTCTCCTTAAACACAAATTTTGGGCAGTCATGGGCTTGTGGTTAAGGAACCAGCCTAGTAATCTGAAAGTCTTTGGTTTGACTCCCGTTCCCACCGAGTGGTATGGCTGAGATGCCCTTGTGCAAGGTGCACGGACCCAAATTGCCTCCAGATGCCGTGTACAGGGCTACCCAACACTCGGGGCATGTGCGCTTCCCTTACTAATGTGTGTATTTGTGCACAGATGAGTTAAATGTGGAGGACCAATTCCTTTGTGAGTGAGCACAGTTGGCAAAATAGATCACTCACAATATACACAGCATTATTTTAATAGATTTTAATTGGTTATTTTTGGGACTGTAATTATAAAAAACTAAAATGAAACATTGAGACATTAAACAGCAATGTAAAGTGATACAGTACAGTTTTTTCTTATAAAATGGTCAGTGTTGTTCAAATAGGCTAAGGCATAATTATTTTGTTGCCTTTACGTATAAACCTGTAAATTAAAGTACACTTATGCTAATGTAAATAAAAACTTTACTGTATGTGTGCATAATGAAGGACAATGGAAAATGGAAAAATGACTCATTACCAAAAGTAGACCCATAGTCTTCCTGTAAAGTAGGTTCAAAACAACATTCTGAGTCACTAAGTGGTAGTTATTAAACACCTTTCATGATAACAAAAGTGTTATAACTATTTAAAAGTAAATGCTGAAATTTTGGTAAGCCACAGCTGTCTAGAGTTACTGCTTGATGTGTATGTGCATGCAGATGAATGAGAGAGATATTAACCACAGTTTACAACCTGCTGAACCTCATCACTTGGACAACACTTCCAGCCACGAGACAGGTCCTTACAGGCACATGGACAAGTACATGCAGTAGTAATGTATCCAACCCATATAAATTCCTGCTTCAGTGAGCCTGATTCATTTTCAGTCTTTGTGAGACTTAGCCAAACCATACATTTATCTTTTAGGTGCCAGACAAAACAATTTTGTTTTGTTATGACTTTTATTACTCTGTGATGCAACCTTAAAACTTTTATGTTGTCAAAACAGTTTCCTTCTTTTCGTTTAGTCTTATTATAATTTTTTCTCGCTTTTTAACCATGATTTTCAGTTTTCTTGATACAATGTTGACATGAGGATTATTCTTAACTATTCCTGAATGTCACTAAAAAATATGTTTTTGACATTCTGGTTGAACCTTAATAAAGACATGAGAATAATTTCTGATTCTAAGAACCTAGTAGAGGATAAAGTGGAAGGTAATGAATGAATAATAATAATATCCTGGCTTGTGTTGTAAGTTACAATAAAGGAAGTTTAGAAATGTCATTGTGAATTACACTACAATACTACAATAGATCAGAGGTCACAATGCTGAGTAAAGCATCTTCACTCTGCATTTTGACCTCTGATACATTTGAAGTGTTGTGAAATTGACAATGACAATTACACACTTTCATTTATTGTAACTTACAACACAAGCCAGGATTTCCCTTTAATATGAGTGATATCAATTACTCTTACACACATACATTTTCTGATATTTCACTTGATCCCTGTTGCACTGTTGTTGAGTAAGTGTTCACCCTGTTTTATCATGAGACACATCCACATTTACATCGGACCCAGCCACATGAGATGGAAAACCACAAGAAGACAAAAAATAGTTATAAAAAGTTTATTTAAATACACACAATTATAGTAATGTAAAATATCACAAGTCATGTACACATCCTACATCAAGGGTGCCCACACTTTTCTGGCCCGAGATCTACTTTTCCATTGGACAAGTCATCGAGATCTACCAGGGTTAATAATTTTTTTTAGGCTTTTATATTGAAACCTGTTTACACACATCACGTTAGTATTGGGGTGGCACGGTGGCTTAGTGGTTAGCACGTTCGCCTCTCAGCGCTAGGGATTCCTGTCCCTGTGGGTTCTCCGGTTTCCTCCCACAATCCAAAAACATGGATCAAGTCAATTGAATTCTCCAAATTGCCCCATATAGATTGATGTTAGTATTGTCGAATCAGCATAGAAAAGACAGCTTAGATTGCCATTTTCACAGAAATTACTCTTTTATTAAACACATTCCAGCAAATAGCATGAAGAAAACTTGGCTTTAGTACCCCCAAACACAATGGAAGTGCAATGGCTACTTTGCAAATCAAGCAAATGCATTTTGAGTTTGACGTAAAAAAATTCATTCATTCATTATCTTCCGCTTTTTCCTATATTAGGCTCACGGTGGGGTTCCCTATGCCCATCCAGGGGAGAACGTTTCGGGCGCTGGTCAGATACACCCAGGACAGGGCGCCAATCTATCGCTGGGCACATACTCATTCACACAGACACGCACACATACACACTCTATACGGGGCAATTTGGAGAACTTAATTGACTTGATCCATGTTTTTGGACTGTGGGAGAAAACCGGAGAACCCGGAGGAAACCCACGCAGACACGGGGAGAACATGGAAACTCCACCCAGATGGGGATTCGAATCGGGAGTCCCTAGTGCTGAGAGGCGAATGTGCTAACCACTAAGCCACCGTGCCGCCTGTGTTAAAACAATTTCTTCAATTACCCCCATAATGGGAGTCCTAGGTAAACCCTACAATCCAAACCATAGCTCAGGTAGCACACTTTCACTACAGTGCTGGTGCACAGATGCTTACCTATTTATTAAAAAAAGACATAAGGCAAACAGATCTATTTTTTCCTCAGTATACACAAGTTCATTAAGCTTCCATCATTCATGTCCATGGTTACATATAGCCCCGGAGCATACTACAAATTCTGCTCACATGTCAACTGACAGCTTAGTGTGGATGAGCATAGTATTTCCTGTAAGGGGTGAGGGTGCATGGCTACGCATAGTTACTGTTATTGCTTAAACAGAAAATGACTATCAGCATAAAAATTATGATCACAAAGTTGCATGACTAGTACTTCAAATATTGTCCAGAGGCAGAGTGATAAAAGACAGTACATTAAATGTTGAAAACAAAGCATTTGCAACAACACAAGTGCAAACTTCCAAAGTAGACATCTCTGTCAAGAGGCATGTAATGATGCATAAATATGCTTTTGAAAAATCATTAATGGATGAGTTGAATCAGGAAATTATAGCCAGCGTTACCATAGTGCAAAAGTTCATTAATACTACAAGGGTGATAAGGACGGAAGGGAAAAATATATGGTCAATGCCGGTGCTTATTATGATATCAATAGCAATAATCATATACACATTCTTTGGGCCTTTGAATAATGGTTTCAGTGTTCCTGGTACTCTGTGTTCTACAGAATCTTCATTCAGCTTAATTTGAGTTTTATAGTTAATTAGAGTTTTATGGTCAGATGAAAAGTATAAGGCATTTTGGCAGTCACTTGGCATTTTTAAGCTACTAAAGACGCATCTTTTTAACAAACACCTGTTGTAAAAAAAAAAAAAAGTGTGTGTGTGGGGGGGGGGGGGCACAGCATCATATAATGAAGTGTAGCTGGTTTTCTTCATAACTACTGACATGTGATGTTCTCATTTGTAAGTTGCTTTGGATAAAAGCGTCTGCTAAATGACTAAATGTTAATGCTTGTGGTTAAGGAACCAGCCTTATTACCTGAAGTTCCCCGGTTTGATTCCTGGAGACACCTAACCCAAATTGCTCCTTGGGCAATGTATACAATGTGCCTATTGCTTTGGGTACGTGTGCTCACTTTTCCAGCAGTGATTTGTTAATTCTGTGGACTTAGTGAAAACATGAACTTTGTAAATTGAGCACAAATGCTTAATCATCATTAGATCATGTACTACTTTGTTCAATATGAGTGTAATTTGAAATCAGTGTAACCGGGAGCCAATGTCAGTTTGATAAAACTGGAATAACATAATCAAATTATCTAGTTCTACACAAACGCTATCTGTTATGATCAGCACCAGTTTGGGTTCATGTACTAATTTATTTGCACAAACTTTCAGGAGTGCATTAGAATAATCTGAAATCTTTATACATTTATAATGTTTATAATGACGAATGAATATATTGTAAATGTATATCACTTAGCCGTGTGATTTGCAGGCGGAACAATGCAGATCTAGCAATTTTGCTTGTTAAAATCATGTGTCCAAGTCAATCGCCGCTCATTTGAAATTAAATTAGTTATTTTTAAGACAATGTTAGAGAAGTGTAACAATAAATAAAAGGGTTTCTAACACTAACCTATGTGGACCACTATATAGTTTATGTGTGCAAAGGCAAAGTGAAAGCAATTCCTCCAAATTTTAAACACACATTATTCATATCATGCTTGCTATTAAAAAACACCATCCAAGGCCCTGTTTCAAATGTTTCTGTGTTATGCAAATAACCCTTAAGGTAAGATCAGGCTGTTTTGATAAATATCTAAAACATTTATTTTCTTACTATAGTATTTATATTGACTTTGGTCTTATCATGTCTCTTAACTGATATTGTTGTCTTTTTTTCAGCAAAATGCCCTTATTTCTCATTCATTATGTTAAATTGTGTTTCAAAATTTTTGTTTGTTCTAATATTGGCTTATATAGCATGTGGTGGCCATAATTATATATCTTCTTTGTCTGACAATTAAATAAATTATTGTTATTATTGTTTTAGTCATGCCTAAATATACAGGTATGATTGCCCAAAACAATATCTGAAATTCACAAGTGGATGAGCAGTACAGAGGACTGTACAACAATTTAATTATATATGTGAACAACAATCTAGTACAAAAACTGCATTCTGTAATTAAAATGTTTATAAGACCAATGATGTTGGCCAAGTATTTGTTTGAACATTACAATAAGAGCTTTTAGTAAAAAAAATAGCGGTGTCTTATATTTTTCCATAAGAAATTACTGTAGTATCCTGCCCACTTCAGGCATGCATCAAAATAGTGCTATGGCGTAATACAATAGGGCATTAAAAAGGTCATAGTTCCATTTAACTTGTACAGTAAAAAAAATGTTGGTCTCCAAGCATGGTTTGATTTGATGGATTTTCCAAACCTATTTTGGTTTGTTGCCCAGGGATACAGTGATTCATCAACATTCAATGTGTGTTCTGTGATGTGAAAAACTATAAGTCAGCAGTTCCACTAGAGTTTGGGGTCTGGGTTTCAATCTATTCCTTAATATGGGATGTTTAAAGTTTAGGAAACAGTGATGTGGAAAAGAGCTAAAAATACCATATGGATTACATGAATGGAAAAAAGTGTGAGCTGATATATAGTGGATGTCTAAAGATGGTTCACATGTGTATGTAAAAAGTCTGAAGATAATGATTTGGCAAGGCAGCTTGTGGCACATGGCTGTAAATGAACAGACAAGCAATTAAATTAAATCACAAAGCCAGACATCTAAATAAACATGGCCAAATATCAAATGACATCATACTTAGAAAAGTACTTCTGATGTTAGTTTTTCATAACTTTTTCTCTCTCAGTGTTGCTATAAGGCCTGGTTTTATTTATAAACTTTCATTTTATTTCGTAATATATCTGATGAACACAAAGAATAGTAAAGTTAAAGTGAATGTACATGCCTGAGCCGGTTAGCCATGTGTTCATCATTCCTCTGTTTCTCTCATCAGTGTGTTACTAGACACACAGTCATTTGTAGACCTCAGGCCTGTTTATGAGCATGCGGGATGGAATGCAGGTTCTGAAATAACTCTTATAGCAGTATGGTGTGTCATCTTTATAATAGAAACCAGACAATGGGAACAACTGGACTAAAACCAATCACCTGATCAGGTTAACATGGGAAAAATCAATAATGTCAATGAGTGAATGTTAATGTTAATGAATAAGGCACATTTGTTTACGTTATTTGTTTATGTATAAGAAATTATACATAGTACAGTAATTGAGAAGAATTTACTGATTTTAAGATATTGCCTTGGTGTGACTCAATTTTTTTTTTCAACTTTTTCCCCCCCAGTGCAGACTGGAAAGGCAGACAGGGATGACTTCATAACTTCCGCTAAGAGGGGCGGAGTTGTAGTACTTTAAATAGCAGAGACATTTTCTTAGGCATACAGCTCAAGCCTGCAGGTCGAGTCCACAAGCAACAAAAACTCAGAAAGAGAAACTGTTAGAGCCTTTCAAATAAATTTGCAGGTAACGATTTTCATTTTCTTACACAGTTATTCATTGGTAGATTGCTTTAAAACCTTTAAAATCCTTTTTAAAAATTTTTTTTTCTGCTACTATTTGTGAGAATTGTTGCTAAATTATGTTTAACTAAATTAAACCCTGAGTTAATTAATATGGAGACAGAGAAGATAAACTTTAATTAAGCTTGGGAAATGTATCTATATTGTAATTTAAAAAATAAAGATGAATACACCGAATGGCTTTATAATCTGTTTTATGTGTATGTGCATATTATTGCAACCTGATTCTGTATCACAGTGAAATGTAATTTGATAGTTGGCATGCTGTGTTGGACGAATAACCAATCCTATTAAATTAACTGGTTAATGCCCAAAGATTCCATGTTTTTAAAATGCTCTCTATTAGGCTTTTCAAATTAAAACTGTTTTTTTATAATGATGCATTAAACATAATGTCCATAGTTAAATGATCAGGCCCTTTTTAGAATTGTTGACTAAATGATGTAAACAAACAGATGGTAAACTTTAGCAAAATTCTTTTTTTATGTAATCTTAACTTTCTTGTTCTAATAATTCTTCAAATATCTTAATTTCCCCTATAGTTAAAACCCTAATTCGCAATGTTAAATTTTAATACACTTCAAGACAGCATTCCTAGTGTGAGAAGGATTTCTATATTTACCACTTATGGTGTGAATAGAGCATTTTGTAAAATGGAAGGGTGGGTCAGGGCAGGCAAACAGAAACAGATTGCATCAATCTAACCTATGAGTAAAGTCAAAAAGTCGAAAAGTTTTTTTTCCACTTAAAAATTAACAGATAGTTTGATGATGCAATGGGCTTTGCAGTGAGAAGGTCGGTTGTTCGTTTTTGGGCAGGGCAAACAACGTCCTTTCTGTGTGAAGTTTGGCTTCAAGAACTGTGACGCTGATGAATCAGTAAATCCATTGATTCATTCATTACCTTTTACTTAATCCTCTGCTAGGGTCAGGGGGGAGTTCTCCATGCCCATCCAGGGGAGAACGTTTTGACCGTTGAGCAATTACACCTAAAACAGGGCTCCAATTTATTGCTGATCAATCAATCACACTCACACACTCCACTCACTCTCTCGTTCACTTACTCACACACTCACAAACACACAGAGACTGCAAGGGGGCAATTTAGAGCAGCCAATTTACCTTGATCCAAATCAATGTTTTTGGACTGGACTTTCCAGAGAAAATGAAAACTCCAACCTGGATCCCCATTGATGAGAGGCGAACGTGCTAAAAACTAAGCCACTGAGCCACTCCTGAATTAATAAGTTAATTGATAAAATAATTTACTTTGAAACACTGTATTGCTTTAAAATGTCAGATGATCAGTTGACTGCTTATTTATGTGAATTTATTGGCCCAAAAATCATCTTTTAATGATCCTTTTCTTTTGTCAATGCAGAATGGAAGGTCTGTGTGTTCTGATGATCCTCACCTATTTTGGATCAGCTTTGGGTAACCTCCTGCTGGACCATCAGACAGATTTTGGACTTCGTGTTTTCGTGGAAGCTTCCAATTCCTATCCAAACCAAAATCTTGTCCTTTCTCCTTATGGAATCTCCTCAGTGTTAGGGATGGCTCAACTGGGAGCTCATGGAAGCACTGACAAAATGCTCATAAACAAAATGGGTTATTCACTAAAAGGTAAATACAAAAACATTACTAAAAACATTTTTCCAAATGTAAAAAAGAGAAACAATTTTACATTTTTCTGCTTATTCTTTGAAGATCGTGGCATGCCACGGCTACAGAGACTTCTCCAGAGGGATCTGGAACGTGAAGAGGCTGTGGAGATGGCCAGTGGCATAATGGTTGATAGAAAGATTTTGCTGGAAAAGGCTTTTCGTCATAGCCTTAAAAAAGCTTTTCAGAGTATACCTCACCAGGTGGACTTCAGCCATCCACAGACTGCCCTGAAGATCATCAATTCCTGGATGTCTGATAGGACTGATGGTATGTTTGCCCAAATTGTTGTGAAAGTGGTTTTGTTTGCTCAAAGATGTACGTATGTAATAATCATTAGGGAAAGTAATCACACGTATGTATTTTTTTTGCCAGGTATGATCCCTAATTTCCTACCAGCTGGGGTGCTTAGTGAGAATACTCGGTTGGTACTGTTGAATGCCCTTCACTTCCATGGGCTCTGGAAGGTTCCATTTGACCCTCTGCTGACTACAGAAAGGCTCTTTTACACTGCAAACGGAACTGCTGTGCCAGTGCCAATGATGTCATCAACACAAAAATTTAACTATGGTATGTAAAACAGGTGAAAAAAATCAAATAATAATTCAAGATTAAATATACTTACACTGTGTGGTTTTTGTAGTGAACATATGCCATAGTTCAAAATATATGCATTGTTTGTCCATCCAGGTGAGTTTGTTACAAAAGAAGGAATTGATTACGATGTTATTGAGGTGCCATATGAAGGGGACTCAATTAGTATGTTTCTGGTGTCATCGTTTGAGAAGGATGTTCCATTGTCTGCTCTGACCAAAGAGCTGCGCAACCATAAAATTCAGGAATGGAAACTAAAAAGAGTCACTAGAAAACTGGTACTTCCAAGGTGAATATCAACTGCAATTCTTTTGTAAATCTTACACTGTCAAAACTAAAATGAACGTATTTTAACCAAGATGTTTGTGTTGATGTTTTATCTAGAATTTCTATTGACAAAGAATTGAATCTGAAGACCACACTGAGCAGACTAGGTCTTGGAGACATCTTTAGTCAGTCTAAAGCTGACTTTTCTGGCATCACATGTATGTAAATGAAAATGTACTTTATATACTTATTTTGTTCATAACTTATTGTTAATGTGTTTTTATAATCTTTTTCTTTCCTGTAGCTGAAGAACCATTGTGTGTATCTACATTTCTGCAAAGAGTAAAAATTGATGTGAATGAAGATGGAACAAAAAGCTCTGCTGCCACAGGTATAATGTCATAGCATTTTGAAAGTGAATACATACAACTAAATGGGCCGATCTTTCATGATAACATCTGAAAATTTTAATAACAGATTTATTAAACAGGAATGAGTAACTATGTTCTGATTAGCAATTACTGTTCAAAAAATTGATGTAATTTTCATTTAGTTTGGAATTAGTTAATGAAAGAAACCACATTGAAATATTACATTTTCTACAAATCTGTGTTCAATTATCACATAAAACCATAATATTATTTTCACTGAATTTAATGTCTGACACTGAATGTCTTAATTGCATTTCGATAGGAGCTGTAATCTACTCTCGCATGCGGGTGGAGGAGCATGTACTGGACAGACCATTTCTCTTTTTTATAAAGCACAAACCAACAGGTGAGGTTTTAGATACAGTATTTGTGTTCATTAAATATTAAATTTACAGTTTAATTAATTTTTTTTTTTATCACAGGTACTGTGCTATTCATGGGTCAAGTGAACCAACCACAATTTAATTCAAAGTCATAGAAGGACATAAAAAACATCGTTATTGAAAATATCTATAATCAGGGACATTACCACTAAGTCTATGAAGAATTTTGTTTGGACATACCCTACGAGCAATCTCAAGGTCCTGTTGGCCTAAACTTGTGGAGCAGACCCTGTAGGTCAATGAGTTCACAAAAGCTGGTCTTAATTGGAAAATAATTCAACTCTGACAAAAATGGCCATAGGGACAATGTGTGGAGTATGACATAGTAAAAGACAATCTAAATGAAGGAAAATGCTGTTTCAAGCTGAAAGACAGTGAGATATGCTCCAAGGACACATTGAAAACTCAAATGAAAAAAACCAAATGAAAGACCTTAAATTCACATGTTGCAACAGACCAAAATTTCAAATGTTTAAATGATTTATGTTCCTTTTTTGTCTTCAATACATTTGTATATATATTTATATTTAAATCTGCTTTGATCGTGATGCTTATGCTTTCGGGAACTGTGTTATGAAATGAAACTGTATATTTATTTTTATTTCAAAAAGAAAAATTTTAATGCTGCATTTTCACTTGTTTTATAAATAGTTTATAATAAATCTTTATTTACATAATTGAATATAAAAGTGGTTATTGTGAATGTGAATGGCTTCCTTAAAAACTTTTTTTTAAGTTAGTCAGACATTTGAAAATTGCAAAAAAAAAAGAAATTCATGTTTTTTTATTTTGGAGGACATTAATTTGCAATTAAATGTTTGACAACTCTTACCTAAAACAAAACAAACTGCATAAACAGTCCATGGTTACTGTTAACCAATTATCCTCTTAAAGATGCTATTCACATTTTTAGTAGGAGACAGATCTAAACTTTAGGCAGGTGAAAAACCCATTTTCTAAGTCAACAAAGTCACACTGTTATAGCATGTGCAGAAGGAGGAATGACATTGTCCTGTTAAAATAATATATTTTTGTATATATTAATACAAAACATATAATATATTTATAATATATTTTTAAAATAACAATATATTTTTATGCCTTTTTATTTTTCACACATGTATAATCGTGATGTACTATTTATTGATGGAAGTTTATTTTCTTTAGCCACAAAGATTGCAGCAGCATAGCACTCCACTTAGTCATGATTTCATGGAGTATTTTTGCATTGTTATGGGGTTGGCACATGTTAGTCGCCCTCCTTTTGAGTTCATAGCGAGGGGCCCTGATTCTGGTTAGTGAGAGGGACAGAAAAAATGACCAAATGCAAAATGACCAAATGTAATGGACAGTTTTTGTGGCTGATTTAGGCTCTCCGCATTATGGCTGTCACACTTAAAGGGCTGGGGCAGCGCTGGTCCACTGGCAGCAAAACAGAGCGGGTGGTGTGCAGTAAGCTACTAGGTTGTTGGTTGCAAGCGAAAGCAGGTTGTTGAAAACCGTGCTTGCTCATCGCTAGCTGCAGCGACTGAGCAAAAAACTCCTGTTGGTGGTGCTTGCTTAGAGCAAGTACTGAGGAAAGAGTTGGTAGGTGCCCTACTTCATTTGTTTCCCCCCCTATTTAATTTTATAGGGTGTTTATTTTCTTTAATATACAAATGTGGTAGTAAGGATACCGTACCACTGTGCATATGGTTTTTCATCTTAATTATAATTTTACACTCTACGTGGTTTGTAGAATATTCCCTGTATTTCTTATTTTAGTTTTATTATGTTTATTTTACAAATTTCCTAAATCCTAATTTGTGTCTTGTGGTCATCTGTCTTTGCATTTGGGGCATTAGACAGACCCCTGCGACCTTAGTAGAAGATTAAGCAAAAGATAATTAATTAATTAATTAAAGGATAAAGGGGTAATCCAATTTTACGGAAAGGTAGTAATTCAAAGCAAACTATTTTCATTTCAGACTTTCATTACGACTTTAATAACACGGTGGAACTGCAGTTTACGTTTTATTGCAGTGGACTGTATGTTCTATAATAATAGAGAGGGACGTAACCCCCCCCCTCCGGAGTCTCGTAACCATGGAAATCAGATTCAGCCCTTTGAGTTTGTCATGGCAACAGAACCACATCTTACCACCTCCGGCTGTTGAACTGTATCTTATTCAGAAGAACAATTAAACTTGCTATGTTTGCTATGTTTTCCACTTTTTATTAATATACACAAAAGCAAGGGTTCCGTCATAAAGCATTTCAAAAAATAATTTGACGAACCAATTGGACACAATCGGAGCATACATAAAATCCAAGTATGCATAAGTCACTAAACGATACGGATATTTTACGATACGATATTTGGTGCAAAATAAAAGTAAAACAGCATTTTTTAATAAAAAATTTGGAGTTTACGGCCAGTTCCTTACAGCGTTGTGCGCATGCGCTCTGGGTATGATGACGCTTCCTCTCCCGGCTGCTTGCTTCAGTGGGGCTTTCAAACCCACCGAACTAACGAGTCTAAATTAGATACGAATATGTGAAAAGAATAGGCTTCTAACTCAAACAGTTGTAATAAAGTGCTGCCACGCGGGATAATTCTGAGGAGCTAAGAAAATGGTAAGTATTAGTCGCGACTGAGCGAGACTTTGTCAGGTAATACGGTACGAGCTACAAGCTAATTTTAATCACCAGGAAACCAGAAGAAATGCTACATTCAAGTACGCAGCCTGTAATCATAAATATAAAGGCCACATATATACGACTAAACTCTAGGTTATTACGTTTCTTTAGTCTGTGAATTATATCATACCAATGAATAAGTCGTAAAAATGTACACGAATCAGATGTTACAACATTAACTTATATTAGTAAATTAAATGCCACACGCATCTATTATCATTAAAGATGTCTTTTATCATTCAGAGTCCTGTGTTTAAAATGGTTAACAGCTTGCTGTAATATGATTTTCTCCAGCAGACGTAGAATTGCAACTTTGACCTTTTTTTCGCAACTTTAAAGTCAGAAACCCAAATCTACCACAAATCGAGTGACGAATGAAGGTTGCATGGTGGTGACATCGATGCGTTAGCATATAGTAGTTATAATGTGAGTTACTGATAAAGGTTATTTCACTGGATGCTATAAACAATGTATTTTTGGCGCCGGTTTGTGTCTTAAGTCTTTGTTGGATACAGCGTTGTGGTTATTTCTTTCTTTAACCTGGCAAAGTTTAAATAGCATGCCAAAGAGCTAGTACACTCTAGTTATATCCAGTTACAGCACGTTTAACGAGATTTATTAAAGTTCATTTAATTAGATTTTTACAAATAACACTCGTGACTTGAAAGTTACGATTATATATTCGACTTCCACTTAAGAACACTTCCTTCATCCTTTGTTCGTGAATTCCATACATTCGGAAAATGGGCGTGCAGCGTCACCTGTTGTACACCTCATATTTACAGCACTGTGAAGAAAGGAAAAGATTTTTGTTTTGGCTTTTTCTTTTGTTATTATTATTATTATTATTATTATTATTATTATTATGATTATTATTATCATCAAGGTGCCTTTCGAGTCAGTTAACGTACACACCATTGTGACCAGTGCATTCAAGTTTTTTATCAACTTGCAATCAAAATGCAATGGACAATTTGTACCAACCCTTTACCTATTTAAACATTCTGTTCCCATATGTGTGTGCATTGTAACCCATGTTCACCAATATGTCCCTATACATTTGTTAATTACATTAATAAAAATAAAATTTTATTTTATTTTGTAGTAAATTTAATGACATTGCTTCACTAATTGCGTTCCCACTTTTGTTACATCTTTAGTTGTAACTTCAACTACAACAAAGACCCAATTTCCACTGCATTTCAACAATGTCACAAAATTCATTCATTCATTCATTCATTATCTTCCGCTTTATCCTCTATTAGGGTCGCGGTGGGGTCTCTGATGCCCATCCAGGGGAGAACGGGCGCTGGGCAGATAGACCCAGGACAGGGCGTCAATCCATCTCTGGGCACACACTCACTCACACAGACACACTCTATATGGGGTAATTTTGAGAATTCAATTGACTTGATCCATGTTTTTGGACTGTGGGAGGAAACCGGAGAACCCGGAGGAAACCCACGCAGACACGGGTAGAACATGTAAACTCCACCCAGATGGGGATTCGAACCGGGAATCCCTAGCGCTGAGAGGCGAACGTGCTAACCACTAAGCCACCGTGCCGCCCCTGTCACAAAATTACCTGTTAATATCATTTCAGCTTTTATGTTCTTCCCATGTTTGGATGTTTTTAAGTTTGTTTGTTTTCTGGGTTTTCTTGTTACCTGATATGTAGACTCTGACAATAGGATATAAAGGTGACTGTATGCACAATCATTTAAAAAAAATAAAATAAAAGTTTCTGTCCAGTTTCTTTTATGTAGATGAATGCGTCTGTCACTGACGAACCTTTTAATGTTTTAGATGTCTTTAGATAAGTTGGTGACAAAAACATAATTTTATTTAATATGGTTGTTCAATTGTATAATTATAATTGGTAATAATGTTACACATATAGCCTTTTCCACATACTTTCCAAGATTGTTGGAGTTAGGTCACATAAAATAATGCAGTGGCTAGAAAGTTAAATAATAAGGCATAAATAACGACAGCAAAAGATGTTTTAGAAATTAGGGCAAGCAACAGCATAGGATCTACTACCTATAATGAACATAAACCTGGGGACAGTTATGAGGCCATAATCAGGAAGCCTTAGTTCAAAAAACTAGATTTTGGAAAATGGTTAATCTGGATGCTAGACCATGTCAAATATCTGCAGATTTTATAATGTGCATGCACTGAAATGGGTTGAACTGTAGTATTTGTGGCTGTTCAAATGGTAAAGATTCTAATATTGTGGGTATATTCCTTGGTACAGTGGTCATTAAACTTTTTAAGCCCAAGAGCCATGACCTCGGCCTAGTTCCAAAGCATCAAAGATTTACCTATTGAAGTGTCTTCAAAAAGACTGTTTGCAATGAGAAGACTGGATGAACTACTGCATGGGTAATTATGGTTCAGCTGGCAACCTTTTTTAACTCTAACTGATGCAGTGAGTAGCTTCTCATTTCTTTATCAACCATTGTGAAAGACAGGTCATGTGGTCATGGAAAAAGTGATGATCTGTTTCAGAAGGGTCAAATTGTGAAAGAGTGGTTCAGGGAGAATGAGACATCATTTTAACACATGGACTGACCACAGCAAAGTCAAGACCTGAACCCACTTAAAAATCTTTATGATGTGATGGACAAGGCATTGCACAGTGATCAAAATCTTCCATCATCAATACAAGGGGAAAAAGAATTCATCTCTGGACAGAAATTTTTTTTTGATAACACAGAATCTTGTGAAAATGATTCCACTGTGAATGTTAAAGTTAAAAGTGGTCCAACTAAATATAAGTGTGACACTTTTTGGCCAGGCAATACCAAATAAACACTAATTTTAACAGAACTTTAATAATTTTGCCACTTTATTTTAGATTGCAGACATTTTTTACATATGCCATTCTAATGTTAAAAACCTCATAATTCGTTACATGACCAAGTATACAATTTGAATCGAGTCAGATTTATGTATTTCTCTAAATACAAGCTCCCATGACACCTTTCCATTTTATTTCTTGTTCTGGCTGCAATCGCTGAAGTGCCAAATATCCATCAAGGGTTCATAAAACATATAATGACTGTTTTTGTTCAAAAGGTTAGTATATCCTCAAAATACTCCACAAGAAAACTAATTTTGCTTCCTTTAGTTCACAAGCCAGTAGGAAGTTGTGTTTAAAGAGATAAGGTTTACATGTGTTGGTTGAAGCAGTTAGTATATGGTAAAAAAAAAAAAATTATATTTCCCCACAAACTCTAAAAGCTTTCCAAATCCCTTAAATTTATAAATATTTAGTCAATCATTTCACAAATGCAATTTAGAAATTGTAGGTGTCTTTGCAGTTAGTAATGAGCTTGCCTTGTATATTGTTTGACTGCAGTTTGCATTCCCTCATCCTTTTTTTTTTGAAACAAGATGTGCTAAATGGCAGAGAATATTTGCAGATATAAGTAGCCTGACCATATTAGCACCACATAGTGATATGGTAGCGTAGTTGAATTATTTGTAGATGTTTGTGTTTTTGACAAATTAATACTAGTTGTCAAACCCCTGCATTTTAAAACTTCTTTTAATGTGGTCATGTTTTTTTCTTTTACAAGCAGTAAAACTAGTGACGAGTATTACTAGTTCTAGTGATGGCATTAGACGTAATAACTAGTGATGTTCTTTAAAAACATGCATCTGCTCATATAAATGTGTAACCCTTCACCTTTGTAACCTTTTAAACCCTTCCTGTAGTGCTGCTTTCATACTGATTGCTTGTGCTGAGTAGGGGGGAAAAAGGGGGGGAGGGGGGTGGAATTGCAGCAGTTACTATACCAGGTACTATATTTTTCAGTGTTATCGTAAACAATTAAAGAATATAAATACTGCAAGTAGTAATAACAGTAATAATAAACTGTCTTTAGTGGCTTAGAATTTAAATAAAATATAACAAAAAAGAACAAATTATTTTTTATGATATTCACTATATGGAAAAAAATATTAGAAATAAAAAATATTATCCTGTTTTTAGTTCAGGCATTATTAATGAGTTTGGCTTCTGGGGAGTCTTCTTATAGAAAAGTGTGTGACACAAACATTTTTACACTCATCCAAAACAGTATATAGTAAACTGTTGCCATAAATTTGGAAACATTCAGTTGTCCAAGAGGCCATGAAAGGCTGAAGGAGTAAGATTTGTATTTTAGTGTCCATTGGCAGTACACATCTGATGCTTTACAATGTGCTTGGCTAAGTAAGACTTGCATGCATGGCAACCCATGGCATGAAACTCTCAAATACTTGTAATAGTTTTTTTTTGTGCAAATGTTAATTCCAGAGGTAATTTGGAACACCAGGGATATTGAGTCAGCAGAATGTTATGTGAATAGTTCAGTATGTGTATTCATGCTAGCTGACACAATGCAGCTGAATGAAACAACTCTATTTACTAATTAATAGGTGTGGCTTCACTACTTTTGTCTGAACAATGTGCAGCTTAATCTTTTAATTAAAGTTTTTTTTACAAAACTTTGACAAAACATTTTTTGCTCATCTTGGTTTTGCTGCTTTCATGTTTTTCAGTGTGGCAGCAAATGTGTATCATGAGCACAGCTCAAAGCTTAATATTGTAGTAATGAAAACAATTGAATAAATGATTACAATCTATGGAGAAAATATTCTTACAATTTTTAGTATAAGTCCCTAATTTTGGTTAAACTCTCTATTGCTTTAGGGTTATAAAGAAAGCCGTATAAGAACCTGCATGTTTAGATGTTATCTCAGAGGAAATCTTTAGACGGCATATAACTGTGTGCCTGCATTATAATGTTCAAATTTATATTTATTAATGGTTTCTTCTAAAAGAATTGCATTAATTTGAAAAAGGGAGACTTCACAATTAAAATTTAATGTAATAGTGTGTATTTAGCATGGATGTGTGTGTTTGTGATGGCCTAGAATCTTTTCACTATCCTTTAGTGCACCACTGTTGAGTAGGTCAGTGCACTGCTTCTGTACAGATTGCTTATTTTTAGTCTAGTTCAGGGACCTTTACCCCATGTACATGTTTACTTTAGCTCTGTTTTCAACATGGTCAGTAGATGGCTCTATTGTCTTAATTCAGTTAATATCTAATTTGGAACTATCAATCATTCTTTGATGAAACTAAAATGAGAAATGTGCCTTAGCCTAAGAAGGAGAACAAATTCTGTTATATCTGAAATTTAATAGGTAAATCTGATTTTTTTACTAATATTCAATTTCCAAATGCTCTGTAACTTTTATTGCCTGCCCTATTATTAGTAGTTTATCTGTTGTGTAGATTCATAATCTTGTTTTTTATTTGACTAAGAATCTGTGCCTTCTGTTTTGTTGCTTAGTAATCTTTTCTCTAATCAACTCTTTTCCACCTTCTGTATTTTTGTTTGTTTCTTATCATGTGTCTCTACAGATGCGTTTTATGCTGCTATTTAGCCGGCAGGGGAAGCTGCGGCTACAAAAATGGTACACAGCTACGGCTGAGCGTGATAAAAAGAAGATGGTTCGAGAGCTCATGCAGGTGGTGCTAGCCAGGAAACCAAAAATGTGCAGTTTCCTGGAGTGGAGAGATCTGAAGATTGTCTACAAGAGGTGAGGTGACAATGTAAAAGCTGTTGGATCAGTTGCACATGCAGCACATATTTATTATATTTGTGCTAATTGATTTCCATAACAATTTAATTATTGCACATACAAAGTACATTTTTATAAAAGTTGAGACTCTATTAATGCAGTAAATACGAAAATCTGAAGTTTATTTTATTCACTTTTGTTTGGCTGACAAAAGTATGATAAAAAAATAACATTTAAAATCTTTAAATAACAAATACTATTTTAATCATTTAATATAAACAGATTTTAAATTGTTGTTTTGAACGCACTCACAAAAAGCTTGAGACGGAGGCAAAATAAAGCTGAAAATATTCCCAGAGCAGCAAACTCTACTGGAGTTTTCACACAAATATGTTGTTAAAAGTTTTATATAGTAAAGAAGAACCTACCAAAGGCTTGGTCTTTGCAAATGAGGATGAGCTGTATGTCATCATTTTGTTCCACACTTTTTTCAGTAAATTGTCAGGCAGTTTAATAATAATGGCTCTTTGTGATGGTCAGTTCATGATGTGGAAAAATAATTAGCAAGTCAGGGAAAATCTCTCTGTGAAGTTAAAAGGCAAAAAAACGCTGCTAAACGTGTGTAATAATCAAGCACTCAGGTTGTATTTGCTTTCATGATACCATCATGGATGTATCCACATGTCTATAAGAGTTTCATTGTTTTTTAAACACTACAGTTATTGGGAAATGCAACCTGAAACTGTTATGCAAAGACAGACATGTTTAAACTTTCCACAGAAACACCAGCAATTTTTCTTGGTGCAAAGTTATCTGAACTGAAAGAAACATGATCTGTGGTCAGACAAATTCAAGTTTCAGGTTTGACAGATTTAATGATGTTTAAAAACACAGCATGTGAGTACATCAGTGCTCATGGCATGTGTGACATATCTGTGACGGTACCATTGATAAGGAGGCTACTTTGTATAGTTCCAGTCAAAAGTTTTGACACACCTCCTTTTTGCTCCACATTTTGTACAATTTATCAATTCCACGTACCAATATTTTAGTTCCACAATTATAGACTGTAGTACATCTGTTTGTGGACTACAGTTAGTCCTCTTTACTTTGTTCTCTTATGGTCAGGACCCTAATAGTAGCATCACAGAGCAGGTATTATTTGGTTGGTACATTGTTCCTACCCCAACAGTGTCACTGAGGTGTTTAAATGAAACTACAGCAGCACTGCTGCACTAAAACCCCCTCTCCGCATCAGTGTCACTGCAGAACTGACAATAAGCAATACACCACCCAACTTAGACCTGTTCTGATAAAAAACAGATCAGACTAGTTTGTATTTCTAAAAATACAAAATCCATCTATATGGTAAGAAACATTCGGTCACAATGGTTTGTGGATAAAAGCAACTTGCTCCCACATTAAAAAAAAAAAAATAATAATAATAATAATAATTTTCTAACATTACACCTTAAAAATAAAATTGTGTGTGTATGTATATATATACACTCACCGGCCACTTTATTAGGTACACCTGTCCAACTGCTCGTTAACACTTAATTTCTAATCAGCCAATCACATGGCGGCAACTCAGTGCATTTAGGCATGTAGACATGGTCAAGACAATCTCCTGCAGTTCAAACCGAGCATCAGTATGGGGAAGAAAGGTGATATGAGTGCCTTTGAACGTGGCATCGTTGTTGGTGCCAGAAGGGCTGGTCTGAGTATTTCAGAAACTGCTGATCTACTGGGATTTTCACGCACAACCATCTCTAGGGTTTACAGAGAATGGTCCGAAAAAGAAAAAACATCTAGTGAGCGGCAGTTCTGTGGGCGGAAATGCCTTGTTGATGCCAGAGGTCAGAGGAAAATGGCCAGACTGGTTCGAGCTGATAGAAAGGCAACAGTGACTCAAATAGCCACCTGTTACAACCAAGGTAGGCAGAAGAGCATCTCTGAACGCCAGTACGTCGAACTTTGAGGCAGATGGGCTACAGCAGCAGAAGACCACACCGGGTGCCACTCCTTTCAGCTAAGAACAGGAAACTGAGGCAACAATTTGCACAAGCTCATCGAAATTGGACAATAGAAGATTGGAAAAACGTTGCCTGGTCTGATGAGTCTCGTTTTCTGCTGCGACATTCGGATGGTAGGGTCAGAATTTGCCGTCAACAACATGAAAGCATGGATCCATCCTGCCTTGTATCAACGGTTCAGGCTGGTGGTGGTGGTGTCATGGTGTGGGGAATATTTTCTTGGCACTCTTTGGGCCCCTTGGTACCAATTGAGCATCGTTGCAACGCCACAGCCTACCGGAGTATTGTTGCTGACCATGTCCATCCCTTTATGACCACAATGTACCCAACCCCCCCCCCCCCCCCCCCCCCCCCCCCCCCCCCCCCCCCCCCCCCCCCCCCCCCCCCCCCCCCCCCCCCCCCCCCCCCCCCCCCCCCCCCCCCCCCCCCCGTCTACTGAAATCACACTGCTTACGTGCATCCGTATATGGAAATTACGCAAACATGTTAACCCACTTGCTTTCATGCTCGTACTGTAAATATGTACATATGGCCTCCCGAGATAAGCAAGGCTAGAAGTACAGTTTTGAGCCAAGTATTAAATTTAGTAATTTAAGGAAATTGCTTCATGCAACTTTATCATTGACAATTATGTACATTGTCTCATTTTGCAGATAATTAGGGTAAATTTGTTTATAGACATTATTTAATTAATTCAGTGGAGGAGATTGTAAATTACACAAAGGATGAAGTACTGGTTGCAAATAGGACTACTTTTTATTGCATATCTGTATGCTGCTGCCGAAAGCTCATAGCCAAGCATTTTGCACTATTGGGCTGGTCTATAATGTGTATATTGACTATAACACTTTTTTTTCTATATATAGCTTTTATATTTCTTATTCTATGTTAGGTGCAAATATCCTGTTTACCTCACCTTTTGCAACGTGGAATAGCTACTGGTTGCATTGAATTTCCATCTAGATCAATAAAGTATATACAGTACTGTATCTGTAGCTCCCTCTATGTAATCTTGACTTTAGTGTATTGTGATCTGTGTTGAGTACAGTTAGTAACTGTAAAATATTTTCTTGTGTAAGTTGTATAATATATTGTCTAAATTTATGGGCTGCTCTGTATTTTGTGAATGTTGATAAACATTTCCGATCACTGCATTTAACAAAATTCACCAAAACTTGATTCTGTAAATATTATATGTATTAAAATAAACTTAATATCAAATTAACATAAAAAGATACTGTTACAAGCGCATTCTGTTTTAGCGATGAACACAGACATTCAGTAGTTTGAGACATTAGAAATGAGTGCCAACGTGAGGCAATAATGTATGTTCAATGGTGGTGTGTCTTGTTTATAACTTAATGCAATCTTTTGTTGATATTGAATTGTGTGAAATTATAAATGCGACGATAATGTGACGTCCTTATACACGGATTTGCACGTATGTGTGATTCTCGTATTTGGCCACCAGGGGACGCTTCTGGCAATGTACGTGGTTATTTGAACGCACGTCTAAAGTATCAACAACAACAAGCAGAACATACTATACACTAGACAGTAATGATTTTATACGTTTAAAACAGAAGCTAGAAAATTAAAGTAAATCTATCTGTTTAATGAAATGTCAGTTTATGTGAAAAAAAATTGCACAGCCAGTAAAAATTTCATTATATGACAGTTTGAAGAAATCTCATTTTTGTGTCCATACAGATATGCCAGCTTGTATTTTTGCTGTGCAGTTGAAGAGCAGGACAATGAGCTGATTACCTTAGAGGTCATACATCGCTTTGTGGAGCTTCTGGATAAGTACTTTGGCAGCGTAAGTCACTAGTCAATTTTACTGCATTCTTCTTCTCTTAGTGGCTCCTCCACTGACCTACCAATTCTGTTCAAATTTTTTCTTTAAAACCCCCTCCATATTTTTATTTTCTTTGTTTTTTTGCTACAGTATACAGAGTAAATGTTGCTTTAAAGCGTTATCTCTTGTGTGTATTAGTGTTAAGTCCAAAAAAATAATCTGCAAAATGTCACCCAGACCCAACCTTAGCAATAAGATCTTTACATTTACATCTCTAAATCAGTTTATAATGAGTGATCCACAGCAAAGAACTACATGATTCAGCTTTATGTTGGGTGAAACCTGTTCACATTTCATTTTGGACTGTAATGCATTTCAAGCCATCATGTTTGGTATTTGATTTATATTGATCTAATTTCATATATGTATTTTTTCTGATTTCTGTAGGTTTGTGAACTTGACATAATTTTTAATTTTGAGAAGGCTTACTTTATCCTGGATGAGTTTCTGATGGGGGGAGAAATCCAAGACACTTCCAAAAAGAGTGTACTCAAGGCTATTGAACAGGCTGACCTTCTTCAAGAGGTGTGTATGTGTGTGTGTGAATAAACTGTAAGGTTGCAAAAAAATATTTTTAATGAATAAATGCAAAAAATGAATTTAATGAAAATTTCTTGGAGATATGTATATATATTAACCAGTAACTATCGAAACAGAATTAATTATTCAATGTCATATATTTAATAATCAACAACAAATAACCATGATGACATCTTACATAAAGCTTTGTTAATTTAAAACATGGTTCATGTTTTTCACTGCACTTTTTAATAGTTTCAATTTTGTCCATTGTGTATTTAATACGGTTGTTCTTTTTTGCTGTTAATATTTAGTTAATGCTGGGACACTACACAAAAAAGCAGAAACAGATACGACATCAGAGAATAAGCTATTAAGGCCGTCACATTTGGCATCATACTGAAAGTAGGAGTAGTATGGGACAGGTGAAAAATGTTCCTTGGAGGTCACTTTGATACCAGTTGATGGATTTTTCCAACCTGCTACATTTTAAGATAAAAGCTTTTTCTCAGCTTAGCCATTTATTTTTGCAGCTTATTTTAAATGGTAACATGCTGCCTTTAAAGCATACAGTATATACACTGTACTTTATCATCTATTTACCTGAGAATGACATAGTATGCATACCTGTCTATTGGGTACTGTTCATTACCCAAGATGAATGACAATAGCTCAGTCTCTGGAGACCCTGTCTATTCTGGCAGTGTTAATGCATGTTTTGTGTGTGTGTATCAGCAGATGGCAATAAGTAATAACAAAACTAGATTAAACTTCCTATGTTCAATTCAGCTAATTCGGATACAGAATTAGACATCCATCCATCCATCCATCCATCCATTATCTTCCGATTTATCCTCTACTAGGACTGCAGTGGGGTTCCCCATGCCCATCCAGAACATTTTGTGTACTGAGCAGATACACCCAGGACAGGGCGCCAATCTATTGCTGGGCACATTTTGGGATTCAAACCGGGAATCCCTAGCGCTGAGAGGCGAACGTGCTAACCACTAAGCCACCGTGCCGCCCCAGAGTTAGACATAATATATGTAATGTAAAACCTATGGTCTGGTTCTAAAGTCATTGTTCTTTTATTTTTTTTTCTCTTCTTCAGGAGGATGAGTCTCCTAGGAGTGTATTGGAAGAGATGGGCCTGGCATAGAATCAACTTAGATGGGACAAATATTGCATACTACTGTAACATGGGTTGTGGGGATGGACTTACCTAAAGGGAATAAAGGGAGGTTTGGGAGGGAGAGTTGAGGATCGCATGATTAAAGACATTGAGTGGATGGAATGCATATACAAATTTTGATACTACTGAGTTTTGCATGTGATTGTACACCCTGCCAGCCTCATTTGTGTTAGTGCTGTTATAAGTCTGTCTTTTTAAAGGCATGCTTTATAAAGATCATGGATTATGGACACTTGAAAGTGACACAGCCATTTATCTGTAAGGACTAAAAATGTATCAAGCCTTATTGTGGTACCCAGATAAGATGGTAAAATAGCACTTCGGCTGAAAGAAGTAGTTATTTATTCCTTCATTTCCAAAACAAATATATTCATAAATACATATATTTTTGCTGCTCAGGAAGGATTGACCAAGACCATACATGTCTGTCTATTTTTAAGTTTAGTTTACTTAATTTTAAGTAGGTTAGTTTAATTAATTATGGTGTGATCTGCTGGCAGTTGCAGTGTTGGGATCACACGGTAAATGTGTATGTGAGTTTATAATAAATCAAAGAAGAACTCGTGTCCTTCAGCTCTTCGCTTGTAGTTTGCTGTTATAAGTTTATATATATATATATATATATATATATATATATATATATATATATATATATATATATATATATAGTGTGTGTGTGTGTAAGTTTTAAAAATAAAGTCGCATAGGAAATAGAATATTGAAAAAGCAGTTCTGAGTCAGTAGTGGTGAATAGACAGTTGAATGTGGTCTATTCATTCTGGTGTAGTTCTATGAACCGCATCTGTTGAGTCTTTTCTGAGTGTGCATCTTAATACAAGGTAAAAACAAAATCACAAAAGGCCTAACCTCATGGTTTGTCTGCTTCCTGCTTTCCAAAGATCTGCTTCTGACTGTAAATGCGTAGCTGGGGATTAAAAAGGGAGTATTTCGATAACGTCTTGGAAAATTAAAGCTAGATGGCTTTGGTACGAGTGTGACGTAGTTAAGGGCAAATGCAAAAAAGCCTTGCATTTTGTTATCTTAAATAAAGATGTTTTAAATAGAGCTGTGCATTTTTTTTTTCATTTGCGTTCTAAATCATTCTGTCTTAGTTCTTTGGTTGTGCCACCTGTTCTATAGAACCGTTCCAAAGAAGAGACAAAGCTGCTTATAAAGATTAATTCAAGCTTTTTATTTAAAAATCAGCTCAGCTTTAAAGAAAGGTAAGGGTTTAGGTTTAAAGTATCTTTCGGTGGTCCAAAAGTCCTGTATCCTCAATTGCAACACCAATATCATGTATTTATTTCTATAAATTTCTTTGTTGAAGGAAGTTTGTAAATGCAATGCAATTGCAAATGAAACACTTCAAAGTAATTGGCATGTTGCATAATGTATTCAGGATCTTCACATATAAAATCTAAGTTTAAAAGCTTTCCAAAAGAAACAAATGATTGCCATGTTATTGCTTTGCTCTATAACTCCCACTACAGATTTCATTTAAATAAATGCACAATGTACAGTAAATTGTAATGTAACTCGAGAGATACCATCAATCGGTAACCAATTTAACATTCATTCATTCATTATTTTCTTCTTAGTTGTCTATTTGGTTTGTGGGGGAGAGAGGTTCCCATGCCCATCGAGAGGAGAAAGTTTTAGGCAGATACACCCAGAACAGGGTGCCAATAGGTCCCAGGTCCACTGAAAGTTACCAATGTGAGTCCTTGAGCAAGACCCTTAACTCTCATTGCACCAGGGGGGCTGTGGCCAACCCTGTGCTCACTTTTTTTGTATTAAAGCATCTGCTAAATAATCAAATGTGAATGTAAACCTATTGCTGTTCAATATTCAAACCTATTAAATTTTCCTTCGCTTATATTGCTTTCACTTTTATTAACCTGCTCAAAGAAAATGTGGTCTATCTTCAGACAAGTTCACGTTTTTGCTTGTTTTGGGGAAAAATGGAGGTGGAAATGACTGTTAATGACAACAAAGTGCTAAAACTAACATCTGTAGTGGCATTTGTGTGGGAGGGGTGTATCAGTGCCCACGGCATCAGTGATGTGGCAGCTTACAGTGGGATTTTGGAGGTGCATGCAGCTAACTAAAAGGAACTTAATTTCTTCTTCAGCTGGACAATGCCAGGCTTCATCCCTCATATGTTTTAGCAGCATGACTGTAGACCAAGTGCTTGACAGGCCTCCCTGCAGTCCATGTATGTTTCCTATTAAAAATGCATGATGCCTAATGAAAAGAAGATTCAAATTGCTACCACGGGCTGTTAAGCCACTCAAGTCTTGTTAGCAGCAGGAATAGATCAAAAACTCACTTGCAAAACTGCTGTGTGACATTTGTAATCACATTCAAGTTCTACCTAGAAACATAAATAAAAGACACATCCTGCTTAAAAATAACATAACTCAAAATGTCACTTTTTCACTTCACATTAATTTTTGGCTATGGATCTAATATTTAGTATTAACAAACTATTAAAGGTATAATGAGGTGATGTGACCCAGTAATTTGTAGATAACTGCAGTTTTTCTTATATATATATATATATATATATATATATATATATATATATATATATATATATATATATATATATATACACTGTATATATATATATTCATTCATTCATTCATTATCTTCCGCTTATTCTCTATTAGGGTCGCGGTGGGGTTTCCCATGCCCATCCAGGGGAGAAAGTCTCTGGCGCTGGGCAGATAGACCCAGGACAGGGTGCCAATCCATCGCTGGGCACACACTCACTCACACAGACACACTCTATAGGGGGCAATTTTGAGAATTCAATTAACTTGTTCCATGTTTTTGGACTGTGGGAGAAAACCGGAGAGCCCGGAGGAAACCCACACAGACACGGGGAGAACATGGAAACTCCACCCAGATGGGGATTCGAACCGGGAATCCCTAGCGCTGAGAGGCGAACGTGCTAACCACTAAGCCACCGTGCCGCTATATATATATATATATATATATATATATATATATATATATATATATATATATTCATTCATTCATTCATTATCCCCCCCCCCCCCCCCCCCCCCCCCCCCCCCCCCCCCCCCCCCCCCCCCCCCCCCCCCCCCCCCCCCCCCCCCCCCCCCCCCCCCCCCCCCCCCCCCCCCCTAACTTGATCCATGTTTTTGGACTGTGGGAGGAAACCCACGCAGACACGGGGAGAACATGGAAACTCCACCCAGATGGGGATTCGAACCGGGAATCCCTAGCGCTGAGAGGCGAATGTGCTAACCACTAAGCCACCGTGCCCCCTATATATATATATATATATATATATATATATATATATATATATGAATAAGTGTTTTGCAAGTGTTTATAGTTGACAACAGTTTGATGAAGGTTTGATGAATTTACAATATAGTTGGTTTTCTGCATAACTTCTGACTTGTAATGTTCTCATTTGTAAGTTGCTTTGGATAAAAGCATCTCCTAAATGACTAAATGTAAACATGGCCTGTTCAAAAAAATCATGCTCTGATATTTAAATGGCCACCGTTTGCCTTTATTATGCTCTGGCATCATTTCCACAACTTCTGCAATGTCACAATGTTTATTTCTGTCCAGAGAAGCATTCATTGTTACCCAAGGTCTTGTATTGCTGATGGGAGATATGGACCACAGTGCAAAGTCTTTTCAGACATCCATGTGCCTGATGCCTCATCTACCCTAAACCACTTTTTCACAATTCGAGCCCAATAAATCCTTATTTTGTTCAACATTCATGAACGCTGCTTATCAGTTTCGTTCTAGAGAATTGCATGTCAATTTTATTCTATAAAAGCCATTTGTGGTTACGCACATTAAGATGAAGCTTTTCTTCTTTTGGTGGATAATAATGGACACCTCAGGTAACATCAGTTGACAATCATCAGACAATCCTTCAGTATTTTCATGTGCGTGTAGAGAAGATGTAAAGCCTGCCCACACACAGTCAGAGGCAGCAGCTGAGAAAATAGGATAGAGAGGGATAGAGCATGTAAGTGGATGAGTCACCAGTCTTTTATCATAGTGGTGCAGTGAAACTGACTGCCACCACTATCACACCAAAAGGACAGACTGGTGTGAAAAACAGGATAAAAATCTTTAATGTAGGTATATTTGTATTGTTCGTATTTGCTAACATACTGTACATTTATCTTTGTACATTTTATGTTTGTTATTTTTTATTACATTTTTTTTTTACCAAAATTGTACCAAAATAGCAATAATCTTTAGGTTTTTTTAATAATCTGATGGTGACATTTTCTCAGCGTCTGAATGTTATGATCATTGTCAATAAATTAAAATACAACAAGCTGGACTTTAAATTTACAAAAAATGTTTGAGTAATGTCATTAAGATACCTTAATCCGAATTTGTTGGGATGAGAACAAATCTGAAACATGTCTTTGATCATTTATATACCAACAACTTAAATTTTATTAACTAGTTTCCTCTATGAAAAGTGTCACATTTAGTCTAAAGTTAGGTTTTTATTTTCTTTTTTGCCTAATAATTTTTCAGTAAGTATTGTTGGTTTAACTAAAAAACCTATAATATTAAGAGAGTTAAAACCTGCTATGATTCATGATCTTTATTACCTTTCAGACTATAATTTTTTTTGTCATTTTAAAATGAATCCAAATTGAGATTCAAACTCTGATCCCCTGGGCTAAAAGTCAAACGGGCTAACCACCAAGCCGCCAGGCCACACTTCTGCTCAAATTCCTCTGTATAAACTGTTTGATTCAGGTCCTTCCAATATTTCTATTTAATTGAAATCAGAACAATTAATCATCTTTACTTGTTTATTTATAAGTCTTTTGTAAAACAAAATATTAAAGGTCAGTTTTTTGCATAATGTCCTAAATGAGTTTAGTGTAAAATATCTTATGTTGTTCGGAGTTACGATCAAATACAGATTTGTGTATGAGAGGTGAAGGCAGGGAAGCAGGTGAGATAAAGGATTCCACTTGGCATTTGTTTGTGTTAACTGGTTGTGTGTCTGTGCAGGCAAATTAGACGTGGGAGTCTCAACAGCAGGGAAGTATGAGCTTCAGCCATGAAATAGAAGAGAATTGGCACACTTAAAAGTTGTGGACGAAAATGTCTCTGTGTTTACAGTTCCATGTGCCAACCTAATGCTTTCTAAATAAGATATATTAGTCTGGCAAATCCTGTGTCTGGGCATATTACTGCTTGACTGGTTTACAGAGAAACCTGACCTTAACCGTATCAAACACCTTTGGGAACTAAAATAGAAACTGTGAGTTAAACACTCTGGTCCAAAACTAGTGTCTAATCACACAAATATGTCTGCATAAATGGGCAAACACACTCCAAACGTTATATATAGTGGTGTTCCACTAAGTTTGTATATATATATACATACATACATACATAAAGCTAAAAATAAAAGTTTACACAGGTGGTATAAAAACAATTTATTGAATGCTGGAATAATAAGACAGAAAGACTTTTATTAGGAATTTTTATTGCTTTATACATAAGCAATATATATATATATATATATATATATATATATATATATATATATATATATATATATATATATATATATAAAAGTTATTTGGCTGTATATTTCTTTATACTTATACTATACTTTATATTTGTACTTTCTGCCTTTTCCTCCAAATTACAGTCATTATGACCTAAACATTTCAAGTGTAGGGCAGTCATAAGCTTGTGGTTAAGGAACCAGAAACCTGAAGGTCCCACCAAGTTCTATGGCTGAAGTGCCCTCGGACAAGGCACACCCTAATTGCTCCCTGGGCGCTGCATACAGAGCTGCCCACCTTTCCACTCATGCTCACTTCACTCAGTGTGTGTGTATATGTGTGTGTTTCACTGCATTGATGGTTAAATGTGGAGGAAAATTTACTCTGTGTATAAACACAGTAGTACTACTTTATTGTACTTTATTTAGTTTCATAAGACCACAGAACATGTCTCCAGAAATTCAGCTATTTGTCTTTGTGTGCAATTGCAAACAGGAAATTGTCTTTTTATGCTGTCTTTTGTGTAATGTTTTCATTGCTGAGTGGCCTTTCACCCCATGTTGGTACAGGTCTGTGGTTTATGACGTTCTCTTAGCAGCTTCAGCCAGCATCTTCAAAAGTTTATATTTCACATCAAAACACATTTATCTTCGGGACTTGTCCCCTTCCTGAGTGGTATTATGGCCTAAAATTCTCATGGTTTATATACTTGCATCGAATTTTTTAATCACAACGATGTGGCACCTTCTGGCCTCTGGAAGTTTTATCGAAGGATGAACCAGACTTATGAGGGTCTACAATTCATTTTCTAATGTCCTGACTGATTTATTTTGATTTTCACATTATGTAAAACAGAGATACATGTTGTTTGGGGTGTGCCTCCTATTAACTTAAATTAACCAAATAAAAAGTTTCCAAAGCTAATAAATTAATTTGCTTTTACAATTTGTTTAAATACATAGTAGTTTTAGTGTCTGTAAACTTGCTAAATGTCATTTTTCTGACATTTAGCAAATGGAAATAATTGTGGTAATCCTAATTACATTAAAAAGTTTGTAAGGTTTGTGACAAAAGACGTTTCATGTGTCTAACAAAGTAACAAAACATGAGCACAGTGTTTAAAGGCTCTAACAGCACTTTTGTGTCTGGTCCAGTTTACACCACCACCATGTGAGTGTCACAGCACAATGTCAAAAAGCCTCCACCACCCAAATTATACTTGCTCTGTGGTGATTCTGTGTAGATCATGAATGTTGGACAACATAAAGCAAACAGATGTCTACATGGTAATAACATGGACAGTGAGTATAGAAACAGGAAGATGTACTGGTGAGTGTGCAGAGACATACAGACAGACAGATAAATAGATAGTTTGAGTGATTAATTTATAATTTATAACATGAATATTACTGCTTTTTCCACCGACCCTCCACCTTTGTGCCACTTATTTTTGTCAGTACTGAGTATTTAGTAAAATGTAATATCTTTTTTTGAAATTGAAGATAAATTTGATGCCTTTGCATCTTTTTTTTTAATCATGGCTTAACTGGACTGATCTGGCTTTGCTTAACATGGCTCCAGTGGTGACTGCAACCATGCCAACTGTTTCTGCTGCTCTGCTGCTGAATCACATGTACTGTGGTTTGTACACTCATTGACATACATTTCTATTCATATTTTTAATGTATTTAAACTTTTGTTATTGTAATGTGATATTTTGGTTAATCTATCAACATTTAAAATGTTCGTTAAAATTGCTTGCTGGTCTATTTAGCAGATTTATGGGAATGCTCAGTACATCATAGTATATACATATATGCCATGTATGTGACAGAACCCTTTATAGTAATCACTTTTCCACTCTGAGGGAAATAGTATTTGAGACGTTTGAAAAAAATGGTATATGTATTTGATAAGTGCAAAAGATATTATTTATTAAATTGTCAGGAAAGGTGTGTATGTATAGATTGACAGAATCTACTTAGACAATTCTTTTACAGTTTTAAAGAAACCATTACCCATTGTTATGATTTTTACTAAAAGGGCCCTGTGGCTATGCCTCACATTATGATGAACATTATAAAGTGCTTGTATTGTGTGTGTTGGTAGATGGAGATTCTGCAGTAGAGGGAGTATGACTCACACCTTAACCACGTGACTCATGAATCATTGCACTTCTGTGGGTTGTGCTTTTCTCCACCTCTCAACCCCCACATTTTCTCATTGCTTTTCTCTCTATTTGGTTCGATGCTGTCTACTTTTATATTATTCTTTATTTAACATATTATTATTATTATTATTATTATTATTATTATTATATCTTTGACTTTATGTTACCATTCTTGGTTCTAATTCATAAACTCTAGGTCCCTTTTTCCTTTGCTTTTCCTTTCAATCAAATTCCTTACCTTTCTGGTGAATTTGCAGTAATGTGTTAGATTTCCATGGCCCTATTATTATAATTATCACTATTACTATGTGAGAACATTGTGAAAACTATTATTTATCCATCAATGTATATATCACAAATTTATGTGATATTATTAATGTTATAATTGATGCTGGTTGCGTAGTGTAGTCTTTCAATAATTTTTACATTTAAATTTTTGAGTTTACTGTCTAAAGCTGCATTAAAAGACATATGCCATGTCAATCTTATGCAGTATACTAAGACTTATTGATTCTGCCTTGCAGTCCTATTGTGAGGATTACCACAGACAGATTTCAAGATTAATAACACCTAAACCTTTGTAGCATGATGACAAATTTTACCTTTATCAAGATTATGTCAAAGGTTTGTGGTAGCTTAGTGGTTAGGATGTTGGGTTTTTTTCCTAACCATAATGTCTTTGAATAAATAATGTAATGGATTTGCAAAAAATGCACTTTTCTGCATTCATTTATCTTATTCATTTTGTTTATTGTTTTTGAAAGACTGCTGAAATGCTGTCTCAGAAATAAATTTTGTTGTATTCTACAATAGAGACCTTAGTTGGGAGTCATGTATGCCTCAGAACACAAAGAAATTCTTAATAAAAATAGTAAATTTTATTTATCTCTCTGTAGCAAAACTAGTCATTAACATGCGATTATATACAACCAGGCAACGCATGTTTATTACGGTACATACAAGTTACATCTAGAACTGACAAACAGCTGATTCTCCTCAGACAAGACTTGACAGATTTTTAGAACAGGTATGCTAAACATTTGTCTTGGGTTTTTTTTTATACTTTTTTTTAATGCACATTATGTCTTCAAAGAATAAACACATTTTAGATGCAACTTCACATAAACGTGCAGACACTTGTGTCCTCTGTCCATTTTTGAAAACTTCACCTTCCTGTACTGAAATATAAAAATCAGGTAATAAAATATAATGTTAGGCACCACCCACTTTTCTTTTTATTGAGAGTATGTATTTTTATATTCGACGGGCAAGTCATGCTCAAAATAATTTGATTGGGTTTCTCTATAACCTAATGTATTGAGTGCAACTTAATTTCTTCAGTCAATTAAAATATAAGGCCAAAACATGTCTTTCTGAAGTGTAAGTTTTCCTGACAACTTAAGGGAATGTGTGGCAAATAAAAACATTTTTATGTTTTGGTTTTCTGGTATCTGTATCATGTATACCAGGAAGAGGACTAAGCGGAAGATAGTAGATGGATGGATGTTGTCAGTATTAATACTGATTAAAATTGTCTTGGTTTGTGTAAATCAGAATTTATCACAATTAGGCTGTCAAAGCTTTATTTTATTAGCATCTTGTTACTCTTTTACTTTTGAGTAAATAATTCTCCTAAATGATGGGCTTTATAATACTTTGAAATTATACATTCAATTATGTGTTTTTGTTGCCCTGACTACTTTGTTTTCTCCAGAGCTATACATAGCAAGCTATAAGATGAATTTGTCCCCAAGAGCATTGTTCACGTGTATTAAACCTGCTAAATGATGTTAAAATGCTGCTTGTTTTGAAAGAGGAAACAAATGTCTTTCTAAGGCAATAAAATTACTGTATTTTAAAAGGCTTTTATGAAATATTTAGTTTAGAAATATTTGGAATGTATGAGCATTCTTTGCACTGTAAATGACCTGTAAAAAACAATGGTAAAAAACTTTTTAAAATAAAAAGAAGTTTCTATTAACAGTTCCTATATACAAGTATGAGTGTGTTCTTTTAAATGAGCGCACTCAAACATCAAATGCTTAAGCAGAACACTTTAGCACTCCACACACCACTTCGGTGGAATGAGCCAAGCCCATTTCATAATAATATGGCACTGGTCTGAGATAAACATGCTTGTACTGCATGCAATTTTTAAAGACCTAAATAAATAAATATATTTATATGCTTTTTAATGTATATTTAGTGAAAATGTTATTTAAAAGGTCTTCGAACATGTAAAAGTAATACAAACAAAGCTCATATTTATAAAAAAAAGTTCTGCTATATTTTTGTCTCTCTGTTTTTAAAGGCCTTCTTGGACTATAGAATGATTTTAGCATTGTCGTACATTTGCAGATGCCCCTAAACAAATGTGAGAAAAAAGATAAATACATCACAGTTTCCCTATATCATGTCCTTACTCTGATATTTTTTTGTGTAGGCATGTGGAAATGGATGGTGTGAAATAAAGTGCAATCATTACATTGTCCTATTATATGCTGATTTAAGATTTCACTATACTTAAATAACACTGCAAATGGCAACCCGTAACAGTCTCCAAGTCTCCAAATTTAAAATAAGATACCCGTTCTGGGCATAAAAATAATAAATATAATCTAAATATAGTTAGCTCGTAAAACTGTCCTTAAGATGTTTTTCTCTTGCCTACTTACTTTTCCTATTTACTGCTAAATACCTTTCTAAATGTACCTTGTTACTGGGACATACGTGGACGTTTAAAAAAAAAACTTTTAATAAAGTTTTCTAGTTCTTCATCACTGTCATGTTGTGGAGGGCTAATCTCTCTGTAATAGTTATCTTGTCTGGTCACTACAGAAGCAGGGCGTTGGTAATAGAAAACTGGATGAAGTAGGAGGGGTGCCCGGGGTTTTGGCATTGGCACTGCTTTGAATGTCTGAAGGTGTGGGATGAAAGGAGAGTGGAGGTTTGCCCCAAAAGATGGAGGACCCCTTGGATAACTTGGTGCCCAGGGATAATACCTTTGTTTAAGAGGTGAATGAAAGTCATAGTCCATTGGATTACTGAGAATTTCATTAAAGGTGTAAGAGGGTTTGGCATAGTAGCGAGATTTAGGCTTGGGAGGTGAGATATAGGTGGGATAATAACTATTGTAGGGGTTTTGATAAAACCGATAGGAAGGATAGTTTAAAAATGGCCACTGTTTCTTGACCCAAAAATCTTGCTTATTCTGTTTAAAAGGAGCTCTCTCATTAAACCATGCTTTTAATATGTTTGTATTTGGTCTGGGTGGTTTTGAAGAAGGAGGAGCCCTTAAGACTGTAGATGGATTTGCAGGTGCTGGAGGCGATACCAAGGGTCGCTGCCATTGCAGATTTTCTGGAGCATCTTTTTTCTTTTTTTTTTCCACATCACTAATAATATCTACTACGTCATCTGCAGGCAAATGCAGTTTACTTGAGATCTCAATTAATTTGTCAATAGTTTGTGGGTCAATATCATCATCGTCATTAGTGTCCTCTTCCTCTGAACGTTTGTCTTCTGCTGCATCCTTGTTCTTTTTTCCATCCTGCTTTACCATATACTGCAGGATCATGTCTGATGCAATATCTGCCAGCTTCTCTTCCTCTGCTTTGGCTCTCTGAGCCTCAGCTGCCTGTCTACGCACCTCATCCTGTTCAGCTTTAGCTCTAGCTTCTTCCTCTTCGGGGCTTAGCATTTCTTCTTCATCCACTCTACTGTTCTCTTCTTGGTTCCCAAAATTATCATTGAAATCATCCATGAAGTTTCCTCCTTTAAATGAAGACCGATTCTTGTCCTTTTCCTCCTCCTGTTGCCACTTTAGCTTCTTTTTAGAAAGAGCCAAGTCATAGCTCCTAGATTTGGGCTTTATTTCATTGTTCATAAGGCCATTGCGGTCAAGATAGTCAAAATAATCACCTCGACTTTCCCTCTGGCTATTTGATGAATCACGTTCTCTTTTTGTGGCTGTACTATAACTCTGAAACTCTTCTAACATGGTCTCTATGTTCTTCAGCTCTTCTGAATTTAACTGCTCTTCCTTTTTCTCATCGGTACCTCTCTCCACTTCCTGTGGTTGCTCTATATTTACCACCTCTTTTGTAATGGCTTCTTGAGATTTTATAGGCACTTTTAAACTCATGGTTCGACTAGTCACCTTTTCTGTGAGCTGTTCTTCCTGCTCCTCTTTCTTTCTTTCTTCATCTTCCTCTCTTTCTCTTTCTTCTCTTCCTTGCATTTCAGCTGCTGTCATCATCATTTCAAGTTCTGTATGCCCATCTTTGTCTCGGCCGTCCCTCAGGATCACCTTTTCCTTTTCTTCTAGCTTGTTCTTCATGTCTTCATTCTTGTCTTCTTGCAAGACCTTTGTCTGAAGCTTGTTAAGGGACCCAAGAAGGACTGCTGCCAGGGCTTTGGGGTCCACATCTTCAAAAAGTTCATCCTCCTCATTGTTTAGCATTAATTGCTGAACATCTTGTTTCTGGGAAGCTTCATATTGGTTACTGTCTACGTTTTTAGTAACCGGACTGCTGTTTGCAGTCTTCAATGCAAAGGTTAAGAAGATGAGGAGAATCACAACTGGGGGTTTTGACAACTGCTGGCACTGAATCATGACCTTGCAAATCGGAGGTTTAGGGAGAAGAAGAAGTGCCTAACATGAACAAGAAAAAAAATATTCAGAACAGGTCATGGAGGACAGGTTTCTTATTATAAAATAACTAACATGTCTGATTGCAAGGGCTTTACAATCATCTTTTATTATATACACTTTATACATTGGGGAATTTATTAGTAAATTATTTTGTGTTTGTTAGAATTTTTTAATATTTAGGAATTACAAAATAATCGTTTTCAACCAGATATAAATACACGTGTGTTATGTTTCTGTAATGTCGTATTTGTTGTTCACCATCAAACATCACCAACACATAAAGGCATAAGGTGAGAAAAAGAAAAAAACAGGCGTTGCAGAAAAGCTGTCAGGATTGATATTTTCGATTTGTTTTGCTTTTCCAAATAATTGAAATTGCGTCAAGAAGTGGTACTTGCACGTAAAAAATGCCGAAGAGATCTAAACATTTTTGTTTAGTGGAGTTACTGAAGCAGGTAAATTAAAAGATTAACAAATGTACAAAGCTGACTACAGTCTCAAATATTTAAGCGAACTAGTTCATGTGCGCAATTTACTGTAGTCTTAAGAACGTTTAAAAAACACTCGCATTATAAATGATCATGAATATTACAGGATTCCCACATTAATCAAACATGATCAAAAAAATCAAATTTTGAGTCTGTCATTATTGGAAACGGGAAAGTCTAGGTTAGATTACAGACTACATGGTTTTATCACAGTATCTGGAGAAGCTGGATGTTTTCAAAAGAAAACATGTTTTTAACAAAAATCTTATATGTATAATATGCGTTTTAATTATATTCGTCTAATTCTTCTAATTATATTATATTCTTATCCAGGCTTTTTTAAGATACCGTTTATGTTGCCAAATGGATCATAAATGTTACATCTGAAAAATTAGTGTGCTAATGAGAACAAAACGCAATGATCAAAACAGCAGTAAGTAAAACTGCGTGGAAGTTGGGATTATTTGTATCTCAATTCGAAAACAGTCTCACAATGTAGAACAATACAGAAAAAAACCTTCACGAGGTTATGATCACGAATAATAAAGCAGATGTTTCGGGAATTTTGTGATTGTTTTCATTCTCGAAAATGTTATAATGACCACCGCACCAACGTCCACGCAATAGCGTCATTTATGGACACATCTTTTACTCACACAAGCACGACGATGATGCATCAGTTCTGACTCCACCCAAGTTCCTTATTAAACTCAAGGCTTGATTTTTATATGATGTTTTTTTTGATGATCCAGTTTGTTTGATGCTTTAAATTGTAAGTTTATTCATATGACAAGTAAAATCTGCATATGTTTATGCTGTATAATGTAATAAAAATAATGATATTAAGAAGTATTCATTAACATCGTGCAATTGTATTTGCTTTAAAGACTGCAATAAACAATTCTTAATCCTTGTGTTTCACGGTTCTGTAGCGCAATGTAAAGTAGATTTGACTACTTTTTCTTTGTCGTGCCGTAAGTAGAATGAGGACATACCGGGATCCCAGGCGCTGACGTGGTCCGACGCAGTTTTGCTCTTTGTTCTTCGCACTTGATCGGAATACAGGTTTGCTTTCTTTTCTTTACTGCACTGCTTTTCTTTTTAAATAATGACTATGCGGTTAAAAGTAGGTCGTTGACAAAATGTTTAAAAATGCCGTTTGCTCGTGTCTTCGTGATGCGGGTGTAGATATTTTCAGAACCATGGCCAGCTCTTCTTTATATTTTGGCCTTTTCGGTCACGTGAAACGCGTCACAGCTACTCATTGACGTCATCTACTCCATTGATAAGGATTTTCGTGTCGGCCGAAGCCCAGGCGCTCGCCAGGCTGCAGTACCCTGATGAATGAACACACAACATATGAATGAAAATGTTATTTAAATTTTGGATTTTGTTTCAGATGCCACCAGTAGACACAGTTAGTTCACCCCATTAAAATATAGGTTTGTTCATGTTCTTTAGAGAAAATTGCAGTTCAATCTATTAGAAATTGGGGCAAGCACGTAATAATGATTGAAATTTTGCAAGCCGTGGCACTGTAATGAACTGATTTATTTCAGTTTGACAAAAAATATTTACTGAATTTTAACTTTCTAAAACATTCTGAAGTCAAAGAAGAAATGTAATGTTTACAGCTAAGGTATAAACAATAAACAGTAGTAGCCTATTACGAAATATATTGTATTTGAGCTATATACATTGTAGGCTACATCATATTCTACGCATCAACTGCAAAAACTTAGTTGACTGTGATCTTCATGATTTTGCAAATTCAAAGTGAGAAATGCTAACCACACAGTTTCACAGTTATAGCATCCTTGAACTAGAAACTTTATAATAAAACTTTGTATAACTTTTAACCATCATTGCTTTTCACAGTACATTTTTTTCCATGTTTTTTAAAAGGGTAATATAGTATACAGTTTAATAATTTGGTTTACTTTTGCACCAAATGCATAGTCTAAATACTATGTTAAAAATGTGCTCTTAAAAATAACACTGTATTCTAAAAAAACGTTTTTAACTTTATTTCTTACATATAATTTTTTATAACTTAATGTTACCTATTTGATGTTTTTTAATTCTATTGAAGTATTAAATTATATTAGACATCTTAATCAGTGCTGTAGTATGCAGCTACACTACAGAATATTAGAAGGTAGAAGATAGATGATTTAATATTACAAAACATGTAATTGTAATATATAATCGTTCTCCATGACCTTGTATTGTTGTTTATATGGTATTTGCGACAGAACATGCATTAGATTATCTGTTCTTTTTCTGAAAAAACTAAACTGAACAGATATAGTGTAGAATGTTAATTCTTTTAGCAAGTAATTCATTACACAAATCCACCTTAATGCATGTAAACCACACATGTATTATGCTAATGCTGTTTTGGTGCTCCCACACGCATATATAAAATATCTGGAGTCCTGTAATCAATTATCAGCACTACAACTCATTCTTTACCAATTTACATCTCAATATCTCACTAACTTATACTCATCATATTTTACTATAGCTTACTGTAATCTTTGTACATTTGATCATGACGTATAGACCACGTTTACCAGTTTACTATACCTTCTCATAATGAACTTTATTATAAGATTGTAAGTCTTCATTTTTTTTGCATATTTGTGTATTATATATTATATTTTAGTAGTATGTTGTATTGTGTTTCTTGCTGTAGAGTGTTTTTCCTGTGCTTCGCCACAAGCATTTAGTGGATACACGTGCTGAACATGTTTTTCGAAGGACAAATAAACCCAAAACTTATAACTTTATATACTAAATTAGCTCCACTTTATGGCCTTGACATTGTTTGTGTCAGTGTGTATGGAACATGCTGCACCTGACCATTCAAACGAACTATTGCTTCCAAAATAACGACAGTACGTTGGTAGTGTGCTTCTGCAACAGAGGTTAAAGGGAAACCTAATGTCTAATGTAATGGAAAAGCTAGAGACACTGGATGTGTTGAAGAAGACGTGATGTCCAGCGCTCGTTCTTCTAACACGTTCTTCTAACACTCGGAACAACAGTGCAACAGCTTATAATAACAGGAGTAAACTATCAGCCAATAATACAAGTGTAACTTCAGGACAGGCTCGAAAAAATGAACCTAATCCTCTCTTCATAATAACGTGTAAATGGATTTTTTTATTTATTCCAGTCGTGTGGTTAGTGAAACAAAGCTGCATAATAACATTTAGGTCAGTATTTCGAACGTCGCCTTTCCATTATATTGTCTTACTGGGGGAGGGAGCTGAAGCGTGTAAAATGACATTACGTTGCTGGCTTTGCTGACCTACACTGTATTGATTTACTGTTTGGGACTGGAGGCGATAGGTTCTGCTCCAACTCAGGCGTGTGGAGCTCTGCGTGGTGTCCTCAAGCCCTCTGTACCATTTAAATTTTGAAATCCAAACATCACAATCCACTCCACATAACATACAAGGTAACAAGTAACAAATGCCTTGCAGGCTCCCACACCACTTGCTGGTAAAGCAGGTACAGTGTGTGTTGCTCTGGTAAGCACACAAAGGGCTGTTGAAGTTTAATAAACACCATAAAGTCACTGCTGAACTGAAAATTATTCATCCATTAATTATCTTCTGCTTAATCCCCTACTAGTGTCATGAAAGGGGCTCCCCATGCCCATTCAGGGAAGAACGTTTTGGGCACTGGGCAGATACATCCAGGACAGGGTGAAAATGGATGTTATAATAAAGGAAAAGACTGTATGAATGAATGAATGAATGACAATTCAAGTATTTACAGTTTTTAGAAACAAAATAACCATAAATTGAACTCCATAAATATATTTATATGTATGTTTCATTATATATATTGTTTAATAATTGAAATTACACAATGTAAGTCTTATTTTGCATGTTTAACCACTTATATCAGACAGTTGTTATAAAATGTAACAGTTGTGGGGAAAAAATGAAATTTATTACAGATGTATGTCACAGTGGTTGAATCTGACGTCACACGTCATTACGAAACACATTCAGAAGTGTGGTCTGCAAATTTATCAGTTAATACCACTGGTATAAATGGAAGTTTAGGCAGCTTCTTCAATCCATCAGGTTAAAAAAGGGTCTGATGTGCATTTTTCATGACGATACATGAAAGTTGGTTGCAGATAATCTATTTGTCATTAAATTAGTTCATCTAGGAAATAATTCACTGTGTTCTAAAACTATATATATATATATATATCATGTACTTGTATATTGTATAATGTCATTGTTTCATATATGTTTTGTTTGTTAGAATGTTTGACTCTTAACAAAACATTTTTGGCTTCTTTAAAAGTGCAAAAACATTTCCTATAATTACAAACAAGAGGTCATGTAAATTTATATTACCTAAATATTTTAATATCAAGTAAAACTTTTGTTAATGTGTAATTTCGATATAGTGCAAAGGCAATTATGTTCCCCATGTTGTATAATTTTATTCTAGTATATGTCATGCATATAACATTTGTAATTTTTACTTTATACTTATTTCATTTTATTATATTTAAAATGCCCAGCGAGCGGCACGTTGGCTTAGTGGTTAGCACGTTCGCCTCTCAGCGCTAGGGATTCCCGGTTCGAATCCCCATCTGGGTGGAGTTTCCATGTTCTCCCCGTGTCTGCGTGGGTTTCCTCCGGGTTCTCCGGTTTCCTCCCACAGTCCAAAAACATGGATCAAGTTAATTGAATTCTCAAAATTGCCCCCTATAGAGTGTGTCTGTGTGAGTGAGTGTGTGCCCAGCGATGGATTGGCGCCCTGTCCTGGGTC
>JAFMOD010000259.1:2074957-2090562 GCA_019802435.1 Corydoras maculifer
TCCCACAGTCCAAAAACATGGAACAAGTTAATTGAATTCTCAAAATTGCCCCCTATAGAGTGTGTGTGTGTGAGTGAGTGTGTGCCCAGCGATGGATTGGCGCCCTGTCCTGGGTCTATCTGCCCAGCGCCCGAGACGTTCTCCCCTGGATGGGCATGGGGAACCCCACCGCGACCCTAATAGAGGATAAGCGGGAGATAATGAATGAATGAATGAATGAATATTTATATAAATAATGCCTAATTTTTTATGTAATGTAATGTATAATGTATGTATGTTTGTATGTATGTAAGAATTGCAATTATATTGTATTGATTTTATTTAGTCCAATATACATTGTCACTCATTTTCAGTTTTATTAGAGTTTTTCACCTTTTTTATATAAATGCTTGGTAATTGTTAAGTGTCTATTCGGATATTTGTTACTACTTTGCCTGCCAAAATGTAGTCTTTCTAATTATATCTCTTGTTATTGAGTAGCTTGTGACTACTATAAGTAGCATTTATTATTGATCCATATTTAAGATTATGCTTGTATGTTATGTTCTATTTTTTCATCTGGGAATAGGTTCAAGCTGAGCATAATAACTTCCCTGACATTTACCTTAAGCTTTACACTCTTTATACACTTTCTGAAGTCTGATGCACCCGAAATGAGTAGATTAATAATTTATTTTGTAGCGATGCAAATAATAGGAATTGGCTCAAAATTAAATAGTTTGAACTTTTAATTTCTGGTTTTAAATGAAACTGTAGTTTTGTGGTTTTACAGGATTAGGGAGAGTAGAAAATCATAAAGTATAATTTAGAGAACAATAAATATGCCATTTGTGTGCACAGTAAAATAGTTGCAGGCGGGTATAGATATTAGTGGGTTAATCACAGATCAACATAAAAAGCTGTGATTCAAATTACTTTCTGATTGTCCACATTCACTTGTTCCTCTTCTAATCATCCACCCACACCACCCCCTGCGTCTCCTTCACCAAGTCAGTGGTAGAGTTCTGATGATATTAAACCTGACAATTTAGTATTGGACTCACGCCCAGACATTTTCACTCTTCACTGCACAGGCGTGGGTGAAGAAAAAAGGGTGGCCACAGATTTCTGAGGTATATAGTTTTTCATTGTCAGCCCTGCTCCTTGCAAAGATAATCACACATAAACACACCTCCACAGATTTTATACCTCGCTATAACTCACTTTTCCCTCAGATACACTGACAACAACTAGTTACATTTGTCATTCCACATCATTGGACATTACATCCACAAAATTACATCATATTATCACACATCATCATATGGAGATTATGAATCCAAACTTGTGCAAGTTACAGTAGATTCATCTGTTGATAATCGTGTGTGTGTGTGCGTGTGTGTGTATCAATCCATCCATCCATTATCTTTTGCTTTTATCCTCTACTAGGGTCGTGGGGGGGTTCCAAATGCCCATCCTGGGGAGAACATTTCAGGCGCTGGGCAGATACACCCAGGACAGGGCACCAATCTATCGGTGGGCACACACACACACTCACTCACACAGACACACACTCTATATGGAGCAATTTGGAGAATTCATATATATATAAGGTTTTCAACAGATGAATCTTCTGTAACTCGTATAATGCATAAGAAGCCTTAGTTAGAATAAAAAAGCACTGAAACATAGTAGAAAACATGAAGGTGCAGACTGTTAAATGGAGTCTATGTGTTATAGAGGACTGTGTTGAGAGAGTACAATGAAAATGGCCAAAGAAATCAACAAGTTGAGGGGTGTAGAGATCAGAAAAGTTTTGACGACAGACCATAGGGGCATTAAATGTTAAAGTAAGAAAAATGAGGCTCAAAGAGAAAGACAGAAAGAACAGAAGAAGTAAAAGAGAGAGAGAGAGAGAGAAAGAAGAGGGGTGCGGATCCCCGGAGGCTGTATGACTCATTCTCATGCTGCTGGCTCGTGCGTCACTGGCGCTGGGCTGGAGGAGGAGATAGTGTGCTCTGTGCATTTAATTACTGTCTGACAATTTATACACACTGTACACACACACACATACACACTCACACACACTCATTTTCTATATGCACAGACATTTTTTAAAGCAAAAAAAATAACAGAATTAATTATTGACTAAAAAGCTTGTCTATGCATATATTTATATACAAGCAGGAATAGTATATTGCTTTACATGTTTCAGATTTCTGCTTACACTACTGACCACTCTGAATTCCTTTATACAACTTACAAAAAATGTATTCAAAGCTAATAAGCTATAACAGGATACAAATTAAATCCATTGTGTATAAATGTTGCAATGTGTACCATGTGTATACATAAGGGAGACTCACATGCTGTCTGAGTCTCTTCGATGAGTAAACTGCTGTTGAAGCAGATGAGGAAACAGCTTGTAGCAGTGACAGTGATGGGCCTTGTTTGTTTTTCTAGGAATGGATCTCATCGCCCCTACACAACACTACCAACACTAATATGATTAAAAATGACAGCGAAAGATGATTAAGTGGATCATCTTATTATGAAATACTGTTACAAAACTCCATACAAGAGCCTGTTACTTCCAGCTGCTGTGAGATTAAGCATAATGATGGAGAGATTTATAATAATAATATTGTCTGGAAATACTGCAAATGCCATGGGCATGCCGAAGTGCTGCTGCACAGCAAACCAAATTAAACCCTGTGAGTTCTGAATTGTGTAGAGTATACAGACATGGGCAAAATTGTTGGTATCCTTTTGTCAAAATGTGAAAAACCATCCATCATAAATATCATAAATATTAATTATCTATCTTTTTCTTATATAGTTTAAAATATTACATTTATATCTGCAGTGATTGCCCAGTGACTGCAACACTTCAAAATATCTGTAGTTTACTAGCCAGTTTCTAAACAAGGCTCTTAACTTTCTTTTTTGAGCACTGAAAATAGCCCTCATATTATAAAAATCTCCCAGAGGAGTGGAAACATTTATGATATATATATATATATATATATATATATATATATATATATATATATATATATATATATATATATATTTTAAGATGGTTTCCTTTTGAATTTATATTCCCTATTCCTTCACCTGTCCTCCAGTAACTGTGCTTTCATCATTCTTCCTCTCTCTCTTTAGGTTTTCCCACTCTCCTTTTGTAATGAGGTTTTACGCCCACAGACCATTTGCTAGACCCTGTAAAGACAGGGACAGGTCAAAGACAAAGAGAGAACCAAATAAAAAAACAACAAGATTGAAATAATAATAAAAATACATTGTATATATAGTGCACTTTAAATATCAGAGAAATATCAAAGTGCTGCAGCATAGACATTAGAAAACATTAACAAATGAATGAAAACAACTAAGATCCACAGAGGAACAAAGATAAATGCACAGAAATATTCTAATAAGCATTTTTGAATAAAAAAGGTTGTAAATTGATGTTTAAAAGACTTCACGCCCTGTGGTGCTCATAGGAATTCTGGGAGTGTATTCCACTGATGTACAATATTGTATAGTTTGGTCTGGAGCTGTCGAAAGTAGGTATTAGTGGAACTTAGATGTCTTGAGTTATTATATGACAGTTGTTCATGTTCAGTGTTTATGCACCATGGCATAATAATCACAGAAATACTCATTAATGGTGTAAACTTCATTTATACTCACATCACCATTCTATTATCAGTAAAAGGTGTGGTATACAAACACTTTTCTTTCCTTTTCTACTTAGCATTTCTGTACCTCTCTCAAAACCACAGTAGTTCATTCCTTTTCTAAGTGAAAATTAGCCTAATGTATTGTTCCTCTAATGGCTGTTTCTTTACCCAGCATGCATTTGGTCTAAGAGCATTCATGAACCTTAATCCCTAAACTTATTTCCTGTGATTAAACCATGTCATGACACCGCAGTTGCTTCTGCACACATACACTTAACCGTGTTTATCAATTAAAGTGCTTTTCTCCTTCTTTATGCAACTGTCTGATGAAAGTAGTTGCAATTCGGTAAGGAAATGTAACCTGATAAATGACTAATTTGCTTGTAATTTTTTTTGTACTAGCATACAAAGTTACAATAAATTACTTGAAATGCTTAATTTGTATAAGGCTGTACATATCATGAAAAAAATTGCATGCTTTATCAATTCTATGTTTATATTTATCTGAGCCAAAATATGTGTGTCACAGGTGCCTGGGGCACCTGTCCCCCATTAATGTACTCATTGTCTCCGTTGGGTGATTGGTTTATTTTGTGCACGTGACTGGGTGTCTTTTGTATTTAGTTTCCGTATTCCTTTATCCCCGTGCACGTTGTTTCGGTATTATTGCGGTGTTAGTTTGTTCGTTTCATTCCCCCCTTTTCTGTTGGTGTCCCTACACCATTTTTAATAATAAATCTCCGCTTGTTTTTATGCCCGGTGTCTCGAACTCTCCTTCCGCGTTCAACCACGGTACAACGCTGTGCACTATCCCCGCGCAGGTTGTATCCGTGGAAGCGTTTCATCCAATCTTCTCCGCGTAGCCGATTCCCGGGAAACGCTAATCAGGCGCAAGACGGCGTACGCATTTCCTCCTGGCGTAGCCGATCTCCTGGGGAAGAGCGAGCTGCTAACAATGTGTCATCCTCAACTACTTTTATAAACAAAATGACCTTCACAACGGACAGAGCAGATGTGAATATGAAGTTTAATTATGTTTTAATTTTATTGTCAGATACCAAGCATCTTTTCCACAAAGCACGTTTTTCTTCGTTAACCTTTTACATCAGGATAAATTCTGCACTGTTCCAAATTGTTTGCCAAAGCTAATCTAGGAAAGTGGCAGTTTGTTTGAGTTAAACCTGACTGAATCTAAATCTAATTGACCTAGAAGCTCATGGAGAGACTTTTTAACCTTAGACTTTAATGTTTTTTATTAGCAGTTTGCATATACAGACACAAACAAACACTGTGTGTGTGTGTGTATGTGTGTGTGTGTGTGTGTGTGTGTGTGTATATATATATATATATATATACACACATACTTCTTTGGCACATTTAGAGATGTTGAGCATATTGGGGAAAACAACACTGTAAAGGTCCTTCACAAATTTATCGCTTTTATGAAAATAATGAAACCAATCTCTATATTGTATTTTACTCTGAATTTGTCCTTGGGAGTAATTCCTGACAGTTGTTTAGTGCCCATACTGGCATTGTTGATGTTGGAAGTTGATGTATTCCCCTGCTGATAATGATTAATTCTGAGGATATTGTTGAGACATTTCTCATCTTGAGTAGCAATGTTTCATGACATTGGATTGAATTCCTGATGCACAACAACCCTGTTCTTATACAGGCCAGTCTGTTGATTTGGGTTTGTTGAGTTGCTCAGGTTTGTGATGGTCATCGTAATCATCAGCAAATTAGTGTAGTTTTTTTAACATAGCTTTATCATTCATTCATTTTTTATCTTCCGATTCATCCTCTATTAGGTTCGCGGGGGGGTTCCTCATGCCCATCCAGGGGAGAATGTTTCGGGCGCTGGGCAGACACTCACTCACACAGACACGCATGCATACACACTCTATATGGGGCTATTTGGAGAACTCAATTGACTTGATCCATGTTTTTGGACTGTGGGAGGAAACCAGAGAACCCAGAGGAAACCCACGTAGACAAGGGGAGAATGAACATGGAAAATCCACCCAGATGGGGATTCGAACCGGGAATCCCTAGTGCTGAGAGGCGAACGTGCCCTAGCTTTATCATACATCTACAAATTTCATCAGTTCACACATTTACTGCCTTGTGTCACATTTCTTGCAATTCCATCAATGTTCATTAAACATTCTGGGTCTCTACCATAGTAGATAACTGTATATAATCTATAACTTATTATTTTTTATCACTTATTAATGCTGCCCAAGAAGGATAAGTTTCAAGACATGTTTCAAGCTTTTTTAAATGTCAGAGAGCTGTTCTCTTTTTAATCTTGCCTTTGGGGTTTTATAAAACTGCATTTTGTGAAACACTATATAAATAAATAAGCTATAACTGCCAGGAGCAAAATTACTTAAGATGGAGTGGTCTTGCTATCTCTCAGCATACATACATCTACATACAGTACATATTGAGATTTTGGCACCGTTTCTCTAAAAGCCATCATTCAATAGAGTTGAGCACAACCTTAGATGGGAGAGATCCTGCCATGTCCATATCAGAGGAGGATTTCGTCCTCAGGACTTTGGAACTAGGGAATAAATGCAGATACATTTTAACAGACCTAGGACACCTGGGACCCCCCAAATAGACTGCAGCATTTGTGACCTGCCCAACTCCAAGGACAAAAAAGTAAGTAGGACATTATTTAGGTCTGGCTGGCTAATATTGTAGGTTTGTACATTGTTATTGGGACATCACCAACCCTTCAACTAATCTTATTCTAAACAAAGTGCCAGATTCGGTCCAGTGGATGGAGCAGTTCCAGCAGGTATTTGGCAAAATCAAACCTGCAGTGTGTGGTGGCTTGATTTTACATTCTCATGACTTTCATTTATTTTGCAGATGAAAGCAACAGACAGAGAGTGTGATCAGTCAATGATGAGCTCCAATGGTCAGGATTCTATGAGTCTGCTGTATATTAGTCTTCACAATCCTGGGTTTTGGTATGAACATGACAGACCTGAAAAAAGGCTAAATTTGAACTCAAAAGATGCTTGATATATTTTAATAAATGCAAAAACAGGTTCTGAAGCCATGAACTTGTAATATTTTTTTTCAAAAAAGTCTCTTCTGTATTCAGCTGCTTATGCTCCTTTTATTTCTACTGCTTACTACAAACAAAAGGAAGAGATAGGTAACCTGTGGGTCTGACCTCTCTTTACTTGACCTGATTTCCTGACAGCACATCCCATTCACAAAACATGTTTCAGCATACCGTTGTGCCACAGTCATTTAACTGCCAAGAAATTTGTATGTATATATACCTTCATCCCAAGTATAGGATTATTCAGAAGATAATGAGATGATTCTTATTACCAAGCCTATTGTTTTATAGTAAGAGAGTAATATGATGTTTGCATTAGAATATCTTCAAGCCTTCCAACTGCCATAACAAAACATCCTCGATCTACTATTATGTACAGTAAGTCACAGCAAGTCACAGTAAGAGTACAGCAAGTTTAAAAAAATAGTCCATTTATATCAATAACTAAAGTAAAATTACAGCAAATGCAATTTCATACTTCTGGACTAAAATTTTGCCGCAAAATTGTATTCTATCTGTACAGGACAGCATCGCTGAATAACAAGTTAAAATGTCAGCTATAGAATGTGGAAGAAACTGATAAGAACCAAATGCAGCCCCAAAATTCAAAGACAGGCATCTTAAAAGCCAAAAACATAAAAAGCCAAAATAAAGCATTTTTCTAAATGAGAGAATAAAACTGGTAAAAGCACTAACTTGCAGCTGCCTCAACTCAAATTATGAAATAAGAAAAAAACTGAAAAAATTTACAGTTCTGCACAGTGTATTAAGTACCAGGCATGACCTTAAAGCCTAAATAATGTATAAATTTAGAGTAATGTGAGATTAAATAATTACTTTTGAAAGTAATAATAAAAGTTAATTGTAAATGATAATTTAATGTAAAGAGTTCTGAATTTGATTTGTTTATTGATGCATTTTAACAAAGGCATTAAATGCTTAGTTTTTAATAGAATATTATGTTTAATACACAATATATGCTCAAAGCACGGCTTTTAATAAACAAAACATGTAATTAGTGAAATAAATATTAATGGTTGGAAACTTCTTAATCCATGAAATTAATGTAACTGTTTTTAAAACATAGAGGAATGGATGATGCTGAGTAAGGGGGAAGGCAGAACCAAGGGCAGTAGTTGGTAATTAAAGGCAATTGAACGCCCCTGCCAGAGGTTCAATGGTCGATGTGCAGTATATTTAAGATGGGACAAGCCATAAAAATTGAGAAGAATTCATAGCATTAACAGGAACGTGGTGTGATATCAGCCACACAGACCAAAGTTTGTGTTTATATTAATTTGTGATCAAAGCCTGTTCCTGCGTTTAAAAAATCTTACCAATGTGTTCATTGTGCAGCACAGACCATCACTACCCCACTGTTGGGTAGTTACACACAGAAGTATAGGTCATACTGAATTAAAGTCTAAATGGAGACCTACACTGCCTTAGGAATATGAAACCAAGACCACTCAGAACTGAGGCCTGCATAGACTGAGGCCTACCAGTCTGAAGCCTGTATTGCTTGGGGCCTACACAAGACTCACTAAACCAACTAAAATCCAAAATATACACAAGACTAGGTGTAAAGCCTACAGCTCTCTTCTGGCTCAAACATGTCTCTTTCAGTAAGTACATGACCCCTAGAGGTGCTTAGTATGTGTTATATAAGGTTTTACAATTACTTAATGCTAATTACAGTAAAAATTAAATCAGTTGATACTTGTACTACCATTAATTGTTTGCCTAATGCAGATGATTTAACAAAGGAAGAATAGGAAGGTGCTGTAGACTGATTCAATAGGCATGAGCAGGACTGGTGCACATTCAGAGTGGAGAGCAGAAACCACCAATTTAACACCATACATATAGGAAGTTCACCTACAGCTATACAGGCAAGCTGAGGAGCTAAATTACAATCAGGGGTCCTTAGGAAAGAGAGGTTTATAGATTACATTACCTCACATAGACACAAGCCACCTCTATTATACATGTGAACCATAACTTATTTAAAATATGATTTATGTGTGCAGTTATTGTGCCAGGATTATTATACACTTTACTCAGCAAAATACTTAAAAATGTCATTTCATTGAAAGATAATTCTAATAAAAAAAGCTTCTTGAATTTCTTAAAAAACACATAAATGGTGTATACCTTGTGCCATTGCCATGCTTGTTTGATTGCCTGATTATAAATGCACTTATGGATGTTTTTATTTTCTTTTATTTTTAAAATGTTGATGCCACAGGTTCCATGATAATAAAAAAAACAGCCATATACCATAATGCTCAAACCACCCGATGGTATCATATGGTATTTTTTTTAGATCATAAACTTATTTCTTATGTGAAGTTATTTTAGAAATTTAAACCATAAAAGTTTAATCCTGTAGGTAACTGTCTTTTTACATTTTGACTTGATGTTTTGACTTTAAGTGAAAACAGACATGCAAAGACATTTCTCATCCACACAATGTATTGTCACTAATTGAAAAAGCTGTCTTGTCTGACACATACCATTGATCTACCTTTAACCTGTAATATTCCTTAACCCTGTAATAAGGTATATAGAGGTAACTGTTAATAAAGATTCATTTACATTTGGTCATTTTGCAGACACTTTTATCCAAAGCAACTCACAGTTCAGAGCACAGGGTTGATGCAGCACCCTGGAGCAATAAGGGTCAAAGGGCTTGCTCAAAAACCCACATTGGTCATTTCAGTGGACCTGGGATTCAATCCTCTAATTTGCATGCTTTAGAAAATAAGAAGAAACAAGAAAAATAAAGTTAAACATACAATAGTGGAATAAATGCAAAAATCTTATTAATCTTATTAACCATAGCAGCAAAATATGCTTTGGATGTAGAACAGCAGTGGGCATCATGTAAGGGTGCTGATTTTCTCTGCATTGTCAATGTTGCTTTATAGCTTTGTTTAATACATATTCTTTTGCTTATAAACACTGCTGTTTACATTGTTCAAACTGAGATTTCCTTTGCTCTTTTACAAAACTGCCTGTGAGCATGTAGCTAAATCATTCACTTACAGCCATCTTCATTTGCATTATTGAAGCAAACACACTTAAATCCATCTTCTTAAACTGTGAACTCAAATAAGGTTCTAACTTTCACCATGAACAGATTTATTATTAAAGCTAGTGAACAGTGGGGAATGCATACTCACAACCAATTGCATTCTTCTGTAATTCCTGTATAAAACATACTTTCTACTTAAATACTATAGCAGTACAGCTCATTTTGCTGGTTGAGAAGATGCAAAAAACAAATTATGAAGTGTCAGAACACCTCTAGAATATGTTGCTTGGTGACAGATTAATTATTTTTTAACCTTCAAATGTGAATTTCTCTTTTTAAAGAATGGTAGTGCTGGGCTATCGATCGGCAAATTGAAGGTTCAAGCCCTTATTTCTTTCCACACACGTGGATTTTCTTTCTTTTTATCACTCTGCTCAAGGATAATTTTTGAGGCTTATCCCTGCACATTTTTTCCAAGCACATTCCAGTCTGACTTTCCAATTTTTAGTGCTAAATGTTTTGCATTGCATGGCACAGTCTGCGTTCTTAAAACTTCTTCCAATTGTGGGTTGTGAACCATTCAACCCTGCTCTTTAAATGTTGAAGTTACTTGGCATCTTTAAGAAACAACTTAAAACGCATCTCTTTCACAAAACACCTTTTATAAAAAAAGAAAAGAAAAAAGGGGGATGGGGATGTGGAATAGGATAATAATCAGGTTTGATAATTCTTCCTGGTTTTTCTTAACTACTGACTTGTGTTGTTCTCATTTCTAAGTCGATTGGATGAAAGCGTCTGCTAAATGTAAATGTTGGTGACAATTGTGTATTTACTTTTAGTCATTCAGCTGTTGTTTAATTTTCTGAGCATTCTGGATTGTTCGATTTGCTTTGGCCCTGCATTTGTGCAAAGTATTTGGTTAATTTTCCCTCTTTTTTCTCTTTCTGTCTTACTATAGAAATCTCTGGTCTTAGTGTTGGGTTTCACATGTGAATTCAGCAGTTTAAATAAGGGAAATTTATAGCAGCCAATTCACCTTAAATCCATGTTTTTAGACTGTCAGGTTAAACCAGAGACTCTGGAGAAAAAACACTCAGACATGGGGAGAACATGGAAACTCCATCCAGTTTGGGATTTGAACCTGGATCCCCAGCACTGAGAGGCAAACTTGCTTACTACTACGCCATCCACAAATTTATAATATAAAATAAATTTACATTTAAACAACAGTCCCTCAAATAAAAAAGCTAAATGCAGCATGTAATATGACCTAATCCTATATTGGAGGACAACATGTAAATAAAAAAATTAAACAGTTTCTGTGATAATCATATTTTTGTTATTGTTTAATATTCCATTTAAAAATCCAATATTGTGTTAAAAGTGTAATAATTTCCCACTCCAATTATTATAATAATAATAAAAAATTCAATACAATAATAAACCTTCTAAATATCTCAGTGCATTCCAGTCTCCAGAAACAGCTGCTCCCAGAAATCCTTCATTTTCATTCCATTATCGCCTAAACAAAACTCTCTCATGCCTTCCCATATTGTTTGAGACATGTACACATGACAAACAACAGTGGTATGAATCTCTGTAGCCACCTGCTCTAAATGAGCTACAAATGCTATTTTTGCAACGGACAATTCAATCCCAAACATATCAATGTTCAAGCGCAAAGAACCCCCATTAAATGGAATCGGATATGGAAATGTCATACAGCTCAGAAATGTCGGTTTGTCATTGAAGCAATCAACCAGCCATGTCAGTCTACGCCTGCTGAGGATTTCCAAGTTGCTTTGCGTTGGCATCAGTGGCTGCCAGTCTTGGATAATGGCACCTCCTGGAAGCTGAAGCCTAGAGGAAAGTTCTGGATCCAGAAGAATTGACCTGAGCTGTGGACCGTCTTTTAGAACACTAAGATACTGGATGTTTTCTGTAGCGCCATCAGATTTTTCTGTGTTGTACAGTTTTGTTTTTAGGTCTAGGATCAATTTGCTGAAACCTTCTGGAGTTCCAGTCAAAGATAAAACAGCCTAGGAGTGAGAAAGATGTAAAATAAATGCAGAATCAAGCTGAACTATACTGATAATATATTGTTCTTTTTTTACCCGTTGAGCCAGGACTGTAAACTTTGAGAGCCTCTCAGGTCCTGGATTGTCACCCCTTGTCAGCCATTTTGTTGTTACAGTTGGATAGATCTGCTTAATATAGCTATCAGACACCCTTTGGATCACCCCTGCCACACCTCGTCCTCTCTCACTAGGGCAAACCCGTAATCCCTCCAAAATGACTGTTTTTCCTCCATCAACCACCAGGCCAGATTCTAGTGCCACCTGCAGACAAAAATCACTTTACCACTTTAAATCTTAATGACGAATATTAAGCAAATGTAATTTGTAAATAATTACAAAAAATGTTATTAATCTGAAAGCATGATAAATTAAAATGTATATTTTACCACATTAAAGTAAATCAGACTTTAATCTGATAAAATATTTGTACTAGCAGTTTATAAATAATGTATTTGTTTTTGCATTTAAGCAGTTCTTACCAGTTTGCAATTTCTCCTTGCAATTATAACCACTCTGTTAGGCTCAGTCATCCACTCGTGAAAACGATGTGGTAGGTAGTCATTGCCCTCATAGATGTCCTGTGATATAGCCATCACTTCATCATAGTCTTGTCGTCTGGCCAGCCAGAATGTAAGACCATCACTTTCTCCAACAAATTGTGCTTCCATTGCTAAATTGTAGGCAAACATTTCAAAACAGAACAAAATATACCCAATATATACATGACAAATTCAAGTATGGCACACAATACAGATATTACTGACCTTAATCAGAAAAATGCCTTTAATGAACCTAAGAAACTACACATCACAATATACATCATAATTTGTAATGCAGGAAGAATGGCAACAAGGCAAAAGGGAAAAAATTAGATAACACAAATGAAAATCATCAAATCCTTCTGACAAATGTCAAACTTTCTGAAAAATGTATTTTTACTTGATTGTTTCTACAGCATTCCATAGGAAAAGTACTCGCATCAATTTGCATTTCAATATTAAATAAGGTAATGTTAAACACATTAATTAGTCTCAGATGCATTATGTACACAATTATGTTGCTGTATTTGTATTTGAATTTACTTATTAATAAATGTATTTATATCAGAATGCATAGTGAAATTGTATTTTGCTGCATTGATTAGCATTATAAAACATGTTTTCCCCAACAACTCATGTCATACTGCATATATAATAAAAATCAAGCACCACAAGTAATGAGTAACAGATTCTTTGATGTTGGCCTGGTTTGGCCTTGGTTAAGAGAAGCATCAAAGTAAATAATGCCTGACACAGCATGGCTTGAGTCCAACTTGCCATAAAAATGCAAATTGGTTCATTACAAAGCAAGCAAAATTAGAAATAAATAAGTGTTTTTGTTGTTTTACCTATTCCAAAATTATTAACAAAGTTTGAGTTTCCCATGTAGGTATAATGTTGGTGTGGGATGCAGTTTTAAAAGCAGACAGCTTTATAAGCTCTGCATAGCTTATTAATGCTTAACTGTAATGGACCTTTCAGTGCACATCAAGACTTCACACATGCCGCACCTAACTGCATAACATTTATTGCTTTTCAGTGTTTTACAGCAAGTTTCCACAAGACCAATCATATTTAATTTTATAATTATCAAATGAAATTACATTATTAATGACATAAGTAATACAGGAGTGCTGCCGGACTACTTCTGAATTAGACAACAGATTATCATAACTTTAATGACATAATTAAAAATAATTTAAACTACATGTTTGAGGGACCACCACTCTAGATATCTGCTGACATCAAAGTGCAGAAAGCTGTGTCGTGCCCCACTGAAGAGTGCGCGATGTGCAGTAAGCCACTAAAATTTCTGATGTTTAGCATACCTAGAGGGCCATAGGGTGCACATGTTTTCTGCTTCTTTTAGCGGCTAAGCAAACAAACAATAACATCTGTGTACAAGCAAGTTAGTGAGAGTGGTGTGCCACCAATGACATGGCATGAGTTATAGTGGTCAGGTGCATTTAACCACATATGGTAGGAGGTGAACATGCACTGAGGTATTATTAATTATATTCATTTTTAAATAAAATAAAACATTTATTTTAATGCTAAATAAAACTAAATAACAAAAGTAAAATAAATGTTAAATTACATATTAATGAATGCATTGACAATTGAATTTTTGATATTGCATCTATTTTTGATTTCTTCAGGGATCAATTTTTTAAAGAAACCTCCATCAAATGAATTCTGTGATATGAATGACTTTTTGTTACATTTATGTAGGTCTATATTGCATATATTTCTTCACGTTTTAGTAAGCAATTCATGTATACACCAGCTTTTTAACCTAAACTAACAATACTGATTTAGATATTTAGTTTTTATGCAAATTAAATCAAGTCCATAGTTTTGATTCATTTATGATTATTTTGTGTTGCAAAAAGTTTTTTTTTGTGGTATGTTGTCATCCACACCTTTAATTAGGTACAGAAAATTAACAAAATTAGAAAAAAGGTTATGCATAATCTCATCAGAACCTCGTCTAACAAAGTTATTACGAGCTAATTATGATTAACAAAGTTATTACGAGCTAAATCTATACTAATGTAAATGTATTATTTTGTTTAGAATTTAATGAATGTTTCAGTATGATCAAAAAGATGAGAAAGACGCATTAAAGTAAAAAATACTTACAGAATATTTACAGGCGGTAGCTATTCAGAATATCGGAGTTTACAGTATAATTCAGTCTTATGCAGCACCTTTGGTTTACAAACTTCGTGATTCGTGAACTATATCAGTTTATTATTGCTAAGGGAGACTGCTGACAGGGCAATAAAGGCACCGCTATCTTCTAACTAGCGACGATAGGTTACACAACGTCCTAAAATCAAAAGAGATTAAAAAAAAGCCACATGAACTGTGTAATATTCGAGCAGATTAAACTGTGACTCAAATATGATTCATGAAACGGTTAGCGTCACGAGACGTGTTCGCGCCACAACTGCACCATGTCGCCACCAAGTGTCCAGAAGGCGAATTGAACATGTAATCTTAGAAGGTTTTAAAATCTCTTTTGAGAATAACGCTATTTTTAAAAAGTTCCCTTTTTAAATAAAATATTTATTCTTTGTTTAAGAATTATACTTAAACAAAGTAAAACAGTTTAACATTAAAACCGTTAAAACTACTCACTGTTGATTTACTTGAGCTACTCAGTATACTCAAAAAGTGAGTCTTGCCTTTCTTATTTGTTTTATTTCATCGGTTTTCTTATTGTATTGCATCATAATTAATACACCAAACAATATAAAATAATTGTGCAAATGATTTCGAACAATGAACCTTAATCAAAAACATCTTAATCAACTTTTTTGTCAGACACTGAGATGTGTGTGTGTGTATACATACATACACACACACACAGATATATATATATATATATATATATATATATATATATATATATATATATATATATATATATATATATATATATATATATATATATATTCATTCATTCATTATCTCCCGCTTTATCCTCTATTAGGGTCGCGGTGGGGTTCCCCATGCCCATCCAGGGGAGAACGTCTCGGGCGCTGGGCAGATAGACCCAGGACAGGGCGCCAATCCATCGCTGGGCACACACTCACTCACACAGACACACTCTAAACGGGGCAATTTTTGAGAATTCAATTAACTTGATCCATGTTTTTGGACTGTGGGAGGAAACCGGAGAACCCGGAGGAA
>JAFMOD010000259.1:2091032-2163286 GCA_019802435.1 Corydoras maculifer
ATATATATATATATATATATATATATATATATATATATATATGTGTGTGTATATATGTGTGTGTGTGTGTGTGTATGTATGTATGTGTGTATGTATGTATGTATGTTTTATATATCTTAAAAAATCTTTTTATATTTTTAATAATTATCTAACTTATTGTATTTTGCCATGATTCTTGAATATATTATAATAAAAAAATATCACGAACGAAATAAAGAAGTTTTCTTAGTAATATTTTATAATACAGTAGTTTACAAACAGCAGTAAGCACTGCGGTGACACCTGCTGGAGGAAATCAGTCAAATATCATTTTGTCTTCAGAAGTTTTAAGTGTAACAAAAATAAAATATTAAACTAAATCTATCTGAGACATTTATTCCTTATTTAAGATATATAACTTAAATACTATTACTATTATTGCTACATGAGTGTAAAATCAAGCACCTAGTCATGTATTTTAAACAGCTGTGAACAGTTTGGTGAAGGTTCTTTTTATTCCAGCAAGAAAGTGCAGTTGGGTGAATCAGGCAACATTTTTTGCACTGGAGCAGACTGTGTAGTCATACCTGTGTTCCTGTGCAGGACTGTGCAGAGGGCTTAACAATCACTTAAACATGCAGCGTTGCATTAACAACTGCCACACTCAGTATCCTGAAGTAGGATTTCCCTATGCTTAAAATAAGTCTCTTGTGGAGGTGCAGGTTAACTGATATGGCATGCATTTCTTAGGGTTTTTTTCTCTGTAAGAATATGTGATGGTGCAGTTTTTCCTATTTGGAACCTCGCTGATTCCTTAGATGAACTCATATTAAGTATTATCAGAACATTTCAGAACTGGTCACTGATATTGTCATAGCTTGTGGTGTTGGTGAAAGAATTGTGTTCACTTGAAGCAATAATTACTTAATAACTACTATAAAGCCATTAATGTCAGCAGGCCCATGCATTAAGTGCCAATAGTGGAAGGCATACTACTAGAAGGTTCATAGCTTGCAAGTTGGCAAAGTATCATACTGTTTGGACTTTAATTTGTTAAAGACACACTTTAAAAACTAAAAAATATGCCTTTAAAAAAACGGAAGCTGCTGTAACTACAAAAGAGGAACAAACATTCTATTACATTTCATTCTTTATAATGTTTTATTTTTTTTAAGGCGCACAGCATTATATTTATCCAGAAAGAAAAATTTTTAATATACTTAAAGAATGAACCAGATTTAAACAGACTTGAAAATGTATATTAGCAAGTAATGTAGTTCTACTAGTTTTATTCATTTTTTAAAATTTTTTTTTTGTTTGTTATAGATACCAAAATACCAAACAGATATGACAAAATATAAGTGACGTCTGATGCCTCTACAGTAGCAGATCTAAAAATGGTTTGCTGTTCTGTAGTTTAAGATGTACAGTGGTTTTGTTTTTTATACAAACTTGTGTTAAAACAGATTAACTTTCTTGAAAATGATTATTATTAATACATATAGCCATTAATCAATTTTAATAAAAGTACTGTAGGTCTGCCTCAAGAAGACAAGGTCCCATTTAGATTTATCAGGTGGGACAGGTTTCTTTGTGAATGCCATCACCTTGCCTGTGTGAGTATAATTTGGGGTCCTTAATTTCCTTCCATATTTCATGAGCATGCCAATTGGTTAATTAAAGATACTAAATTGTCCTAGCCATTATGGGTGAAAATGAATGCAGCCATTGTGCTGGTCCTAGGCCCAGAGAAAAAAGGAAGGCTGCAATAGGAATGTTTAAAAACTGCCCCTTAGTGCAAACAGTAAAAAAATAATTATCCAAATATAATAATAATAATAATACTATAGGCGGCATGGTGGCTTAGTGGTTAGCACATTCGCCTCTCAGCGCTAGGGATTCCCGGTTCGAATCCCCTTCTGGGTGGAGTTTCCATGTTCTCCCCGTGTCTGCGTGGGTTTCCTCCGCGTTCTCCGGTTTCCTCCCACAGTCCAAAAACATGGATCAAATTAATTGAAATCTCAAAATTGCCCCATATAGAGTGTGTCTGTGTGAGTGAGTGTGTGCCCAGCGATGGATTGGCGCCCTGTCCTGGGTCTATCTGCCCAGCGCCCGAGACGTTCTCCCCTGGATGGGCATGGGGAACCCCACCGCGACCCTGATAGAGGATAAGCGGGAGATAATGAATGAATAATACTATACTTTATAAACGTTTTTCAATTATTTGTTTGACCCAAAGGTCTTTACAGAGGTTTTTAAGAACCTCTGTATTTTTTATTAAATTATGAATAGCACAAAGAACAGCAAGTTTAAATGTTGAAGCAGGAGACAGATAAAAAAGATAAAAGAGAAGCCACATTATTTCCATTGAGCTGCGTTGCGTACAAATCGTGTTTAGTTTCAGATAGAATATATTAGTGTTTAACATTTTGAAATCTGAAATGTGCAAACAGTACTTAAGTGTTCAAAAACAATAAATTGGTTTCTTATCAAATTCTATTTTAAATTGTTTGACTGCTGCAAAATGTGCTTTCTGCTCCTGACAGAAAGGGTGTCACTCTTTATTGTTAGAATAATTTATTTTTGTATAATTTTATAACATCTTGTTTCATTATAAATAACTTTATAACTTATAATGCAACACTTAGCAATAGCATAATGAAACCAACTTTGTCAATATGCTACCACCACCACTTATTAATAAATACAATATTACATATTTAATAGCCAAGCCTTCATTTACCCAAAGTATGAAATAGCAGCCTAAGCAGATGCTTTGAAGTGAATGGATTTGCATAATGGATACAATGTTTTTACCACCTAATAACAACAAGGTTATGTTTAGTAACTCTTAATGGATATAATAAAAACTTTACATAAATATTGTCAACAGCTGAAATGTCGATCTATAGTTAAGACTACAACCAAAGCACATTTACTGATTTTAAATATTTTTACTTGGCTGTAATGGGGTAGGCGGATGAAAAATGATCTTCCAACCACAAAGAAATGCTGTGAAATGTTGTGTCTCACGATCTTAATCCAGGAAGTTGATGAAATTTCCATTATGTGGTATTATATAGTGCATGTCAACAAAATAACATCACAGTGGACAACATGCAGAGCTCATAGTGAAATAACATGCATACATAATATGAAAGAAAACAATACAGACAATATTAAAAAGCATTAGGGGTATTTGGATATTCTCTGTCATTTTGTAACTGTAAGAAAAACATAGCATACAATTTGGCACTGCTTTCAATACATTCAGTAAAGTATAAGTACTGAAAAACACAGCAGTGCCAGTGAATTTTTATATAAATAGCTGGATTATAGTCAGTAATTGTAAGAATACAATATGCATAAATACTTCTATGAAAAAAGATATTCACAACAACAGTGGTTTTAATGTATTTTAAATGATTTAAACTTTTGATAATAACTAGCCTTTACTGTTGGTGCAAATGAAATTATTTTTTAAAGTTACTACCTTGTATGAAAGGAGATCCAACTTCATTTTAAGAATAATTGTCCAAAATTATAATTAAGTGGGTAGTGTGTCTCAAAATAAGACAAGAATTAATAATACCAAAATTGTTAAGTTTTGTGGACTATATATCTATAAAATGATATTGACACACTGTGTCGTTTTTTTTATGTGCATTTGTATTTAACACTACATATTAGTATTTGTTTTATTAATTTCCTTTTTGTTTTGCCTGAAGAGTTACATGTGTTGTGTGGTTTATCATCTGGAATTAGAAAAAGGATTAGAAAGTGAAAAGGCAAACTGAAAAATATCATATCCCTTTATGGCCTTTGACTGTAAGGACAAAAAGTTTGAAACTTTACTTTCAAAGATGGCTCCATATATTATTTGACTGCTCATAATGCTGCATGGTATTTTACATATCCTGTATGTTGTATTCACTTTTTACAAAAAAAATCTTTGTTGATTTTGTTGATGTTCTTATAAAGTAGCATATCCTCTACACCAGCAAATCTCAACTTGTGGGTCATAGAAACAATTAATGTGGGTCGCAGACATTCATTCATTCATTATCTTCCGCTTTATCCTCTATTAGGGTTGCGGGGGAGTTCCCCATGCCCATCCAGGGGAGAACGTTATAGGCGCTGGGCAGACACAGCCAGGACAGGGCGCTAACCTATCGCTGGGCACACACTCACTCACACACTCTACATGGGGCAATTTGGAGAATCCAAATGACCTTGATTCATGGTTTTGGACTGTGGGAGGAAACCGGAAAACCCGGAGGAAACCCACGCAGACACGGGGAGAACATGGAAACTCCACCCAGATGGGGATTCGAACCGGGAATCCCTAGCGTTGAGAGGTGAACGTGCTAACCACCAAGCCACCCGGGATCGCAGACAGCTTTTTATAAATAAATACATAAAAAATACTAATAAATAATGGTTGTCTGATTTTGTACTCATCTTTTAGCATGAAAAAAGAGAAAAAAGAGAGGCACAAGACATATGTGCACTGCATTATTGTTGCCATGCTAATCATTATTTGTTATCTTTCTCTTTAAAATGCAAGATGGCAAAATGCAAATTTTAGATTTTTCTTTATTGAGGACAAGTTTCTTTAATAAATGCTGTCAAATTCACTTTGCAGACATGAATGTTTAAATGTTTAACTCTTAAATGCTATTTTCTGACTGTAAAAGATGTGTATATATGTATGAGTATGTGTATAAAAGATGTGTATATATATTATAGTCTTTTGAACATGTGCAAAAAGCATTTTTTTAAATAGTGGATAAAAATATGATTACTTGGTGCTGTCTAAGGTTGAATCTGTTCCTTTTGGGTTTTGAGATATGTAGTTCTCATTACTTTGTGCTAAAGGATGATCACCCAAAACATAGTAAATGCGTCTTGGGCCTGACGAGCATCCTTGTGTTGAAATGCGTTCACTTCCTTGGTAGGTTTTCCATAAGCGCCCGTAGTACAGATCCTCTTTAATCTTTGCATACAGTTTTTTGGGGTCAAAACCAGAGGCTGCCAAAGAAGGACTGTTTTGTACTTCAGGTGCATTTTCTGTGTATGTCTGAAACAAATAAGAACACATTTTATTACCAATAGTAATTACAATGATAGCTTTTATATTTCATTAGAGGGAACGCATGTTGCTACAATTAAGGCCTATTTTTTTTATCTGTGTGTGTGTGTGTGTGTGTGTGTGTTCTCTATACAAATACACACTGTTGATTGGATTACCACACAATTTGACATACTTATTCTAAGAGAGTTTTATTTACTATTTACGACCTCCGAGAAAAGACTTAAAAGCCTTTATTTAGCAATCTTTAGCTAGCTGTCAACAGGTCACTACGCAGCTTGATTTAGTTTGTTAGTTTGTTAGTTTGTTGTTGCTATAGTAACGACATAATTCATGGGTGTGTTTTGGTTGTCACGTGCAATAAACTAATTAGCGTGTCACTTGCATTCCCTCCCGTCTGACTTTGACATGTCTAGTAAAATAAAATTTCTTTTTCCAAAAAAAAATAAAAGTCCCCAAGAACCAATTACAAGTTTACACTGTCTGCGATGCAAATTTTTAGCTTTTGTCTCTTATTTTGTTGTTTTTTTGTATTCATATTTGTTATTTAAATAGCTTACATAAAATTTTTTATTTGCTCAATAAAAATCTCTTGTCAGGGTCATGTATATCATGAGTATGCTGTGTGTTAGGGTGACCAAAAATGTTAACCACAGTGTAAGAATGGTAAAAACAGGAAATAGAGATACAGCTTTCTATTTCATTTGAGGTCATTTTGAGATAAAATTAAAGTTTAACAGATCTAATTTAAATTTAGTGGCTTCACAACAAAAGTTCACTTTATCTTTTTTTTTTTTTTCTTTACTTAACTTTAGGCAAAGCCTTTTTACCTGCATAGCCGATGAATTTGTCTGAAATGCCAGCTGTATTTCAAGTACCTTCTTTCTAAAGTAATAATAATGAGAAGAAAACACAAAAATGGTGTCATTAGGAATGCAAATCAAAATATTAATTTGTGCATGTTATAGAAAGAAAGAGAGTGTGTATGTGCATGAATGTGTGTGTATTTGAAAAAATGTGTGAGTGACTGTGTGAGTATATTTAGACTGTAGCCATCTGTTAATACGCACAATGTTAAGCTCCCAACCCCCATACTTCATTGAAAGCAAACCAGCACATGACCATGTTTGGGTAGTGGAGGACATTTAACACATTGACTAAAATTTCAATGATTGTTGTTGTTCATTTTGCGAGTGTTGAGACTATTAGGTGCAGCAGGATCATTGAATTTTTAAACTGTGTGTAATACTTTCTGCATATTGGTTTGTTATAGTTATTATTTCTCCACAAATCTATCTGAAATGAAATCAGCACTATTTAGACAAAATGAAATAATAAATAAAAAACTTACGGTCACTAAAAAGGTTGGCATGTTTTTCTGGTATATTCGAATAATGGAATACATTTTTACTAATTTGGCTTTTGTGTATACAATGTTTAAAAAAAATAGGGATATCTGACATAACCAGCATCATACCTGCCATGTTAGATTTTAGACTAAGCCTTATGTAAAACTGCTTTAAAAATGTTGTTAGATTAACTATTTTAATAAAATTGACATTAAATGAACTGATTCTAAAAGTGATCCACCAAATATAAAATATGAGGTTCTGCTCCTTTTTATTAACACACTAATTGTGCCTGGGGTAATGGAATTTAATGGAATGTATTTACTGTATAATAGTAGTCTTTATTAAAAATAAGTGTGTATACCTTTTACAGCAAAATCTCTGACAGAAGTAGACAGTGATGATGAGGAACCACAGACATAGTATGCATCCAACTGTTAATGAACCAAACTGCCTCAGTACCCCCAGTTTAGGAGAATGTGCTACCAGTGCGTTAGCTAAAATTAAATAAGCAACAGAAAAAGCCAGGGAATAAATACATACATGCATGTTACAAACTATACACGTTATAAAGTTTTGAAAGAAAAAATTTAAGTGCAGTGAATGCTGTTTTAAAAATTAAAATTAAGAAAATGGAGAATGTAAAATGTCATAAAAACCTTCTGTGACCGTGCTGTTGAGGTCAAAGCATTTCCTCAGACTGCCCGAGGGAAAGGTTACAAACTGACAGCAGATTTCTCCGATATTACAAACGTTCTTTATAGAAAGCTCTGAAGATGCCTTAGAAGTATTATTTCCCTGAATCATCACTGAGTTTGAGTGCTCAGGGGTGATGTATATGCCAAAAATGGGATGATAGATGCCCAGCATGGTGCGATTGGCACCTTGTATGGTTTCCCAGTTGATCTGTGTTAGACTTTCATTCCCAGTCAGACTACAAATCAATATCAGTGTATCGCCATTCCATCTAAATCTGGTAGCTATTCTACTCTTAGAGATACCTGTTAAAGAAGCACACACAAAAAAAGTTTAACAAAAATTAAGGCACTGGTTTAAAAAAAAAAAAAAGAAGAAGATCAATGGTGATGGCAAAAAAAATTTCTTTAGGTCTTTAGCTCAGAACTAAATAATATAGGTATATGTATATGAGTCTTTTGTAGTTGTAAGGTGATTGGTGTCCCAATATTTTGTCCACATGTGGCATGTGATGGTTTGTCTGTGTAACTCTTACATTGATTTTATGATTGTTACATTGACATTGATGTTAACAAGTGTCTTTACCCGATACCCTATAAATAATAGAATACTTCAGTGGAAAAATTTATTTTAACTGTCCCCAGCGTGGACACTGTCTGCCATGTCCGTTGAATGGGTATTGGCCTACCAGCCTGTGTTTATTATTGGTCATAGCTTAAAAATTGTGAGAGGAGATAGATTGAAGGAAAAATTAATAGTATTAAAACTAGAATATTTTATGTTAAGTTTTATGAACTTAATTTGAAAAATTTGCATAATTTTCAAATGCATAAACCTTAGTTTTTTTATATGCGTATCCGTAGCAGACAGTTTACTGCCATGCATTAATGGTTGTAAAATAACTAAAACCAATTAGAAAACAAAACTATGAAAAAGGAAATACGAATTATTTTAAACCTACTCAAGAGTAAATAAAACCAAAATAGTAATATTAATGTGGTTTGTTCAATGAAATTAAAAATTGCAGATTATTGGATCTGGAGTACCACATGATGATTTGTAATAGATAGAAATTCATTTACTAAAAGGTTGTTAACACCATGCTTTGTAATTATAACTGTAAACTCTTTTATTCCTACTATAAAATTAAACCAGCTTATTTACCACAAAAAATTCTTTTAATAGTGTATGTGTAAATTTTCCTTTATCTATCTATCTATCTATCTATCTATCTATCTATCTATCTATCTATCTATCTATCTATATATATATATATATATATATATATATATATATATATATATATATATATATATATATATATATATATGGAGACACAATCTGTGTCAAGCTATCTATTTTTTTTAACATATCCATTTTTTTTATTTATGATGAAAAAAATATATATTTCAACTTGTTATAGTACGTTATAGTATTATTTTTTTAATTATTATTTTGTAATTTTGTTGTTATATTTATTAATATCAGTTTCTGTGTTGTAATTTGAATGACTTGCTCTACTAAACTTACAGTTTTTCTCTATTTTGAAAATTAACAATTGAACTGAAAATTAGCAATTGAACTGAAAGCTAATAACATAACTATACAACTCAAATTGATGCCACCAAGCATCAATTTGTCTTCTAAATGGACCGTGACCGCTTCCAAAAAGATCAAGTTTCAGACTATCATTTCTAAATATGTTTCCAGTGACAGCTGATAGAGAGATGGTATTACAAATGCTCTACTATATGTACAGTAAAATACATCATTAATTGCTTAATAACTCCATTAAGAATGAATTAATTACACATACCTGTTTGCAGGAAGGCAATGATGAAAAGCCCACTAAGAAAATTCTTACTCATGGCTGCTCTTTCGCACACTGTAAGGCTGATGTGTCTTGCTGCTTTTAATCACCATGCAATGTGCTAATGTTTGAAACTTAGCATATTACTTTCACAAAATTAGCACGTCCACGCTTTGATGAGCTGCAGTTTTAATTTAGTTGATGTTAACTTTCCACTGTCAACTGAAATAGTGCAGTGCAACAGGAAGGAAGTGATGTTGTTTTAACATGTGGGAGTTTCCATGAATGCACATTGCAGAGTAAGTACAAATTTAAAACTGTGCCACAATCTCAGCATGTAATGATTCATTTCATAAAACATGTTATAAATTATGAAAAATTAAGGTGTTTCACAGCTTGATTGTAAATTCAAAAGATAAGAGCTTTCATAAAATGTATGATAATGTTTTAATCTAAACCTACACAAGTGCTACATCAAGGCTAGTTCTGATTTTGATATTGCTTTTGCCACTAGGTGGCATTAAATAATGTAGTCCACAAGAAACCCATTACCTTGGTTTAGCTGACATACAAAAGGCTTTTAAAACATTTAAGTCCTTAACAGTAGTTTTCCCTGCATTATGGAAATCAACATGTATTTGAATTAAAGAGTACTTAAATTTCAAACATATTACTTTGTATAGTCAGCAAAATCAATATCTCATTATTTTTTGCTTAATCCTCTACCAGGGTCAATGTCCATGATTTTGGACTGTGGGAGGAAACCGGAGAACCTGGAGAAAACCCATATGGACACATTAAGAACATAAATTCCTGGATCTGGCACTGAGACGTAAACATGCTTTCCATTAAGCCACCATTCAACACCCCCCCCCCCCCACCAATAATAGTCATGATAACAAATTCCTAATAATGCTCCCCACATTCATGTCTGGTTCTTGTTTTTAACATTTTTTTAAAAAATACCTTGGGATAAATGTACTAGCCAACATATTCTTATTCTTATTAATACCTTGATCAAATGTTTGGCTTGCATGCAAGTATAATTCAAACAATGTGGCATTTTTGATTAGCTTTTAGTTTTTTTATTTTATTAATATACATATAATGAATTAATTAATTCATTTATTTATTTATTTATTTATCCATCCATTATCTTCCGCTTTATCCTATACTAGGGTCGTGGGGGGGGGGGGCTTCCCATGCCCATGGTTATTTACATCTTTCATTCATTCATTATCTCCCGCTTTATCCTCCATTAGGGTCGTGGTGGGGTTCCCCATGCCCATCCAGGGGAGAACGTCTCAGGTGCTGGGGAGATAGACCCAGGACAGGGCACCAATCCATCGCTGGGCACACACTCACTCACACAGACACACTCTATATGGAACAATTTTGAGAGTTCAATTGACTTGATCCATGTTTTTGGACTGTGGGAGGAAACCGGAGAACCCGGAGGAAACTCCACCTAGATGGGGATTCGAACCAGGAATCCCTAGCACTGAGAGACGAACGTGCTAACCACTAAGCCACCGTGCCGCCTATTTACATCTTACATTTAAAAAATATATCTGTCCCACTACGACAGTCCCCCATACTCTATTTGGTCATTTCCGGAAGTCATTTCTAAAAGATTATCTTAAATATGTAGAAAATATGTTAGCTGTGTCACATCTCAATGAGCATGGTGTGAGAATACAGGATACAGCTTTGATCAAAGCAGTGGACTAAATATGCTGATTTCTGATAACATCCTGGGCATAAATATATTTTTTAACCTGTCATGTTCATTCCTAATAATAGTAAGATTCTGAGAGATTTGAATTTAAAATTTCCACATTATTTAAATACATAAATACCATTTTTTGAAATATTTGTTTTTTAAGATGTGGTAAACTGATTTTTTTTGAGTGTTCACATGTCATAGTCACATGTCATAAAGATGAGATTTGAATTGGGGTTTTGAGGAAGATAATATCCTTACATAAGTCACTCTTAGCCCTAGAACAGCTCTTGTACTCCATGCATTCTCTCTCTCTCTCTTTCTCTCTGTTACATGACTGACACGGTTGCCTAGGAAAGGACAAAACCAACTGGGTTAGCTCACCCCCCCCCACACACACACTTTTATGTACCCTCTTCAACCCTCCTTCTCATTCCAAACTAAACCCTACCACACTCTCAGACATACAAACAGTGCTCGACCCCCAATTTTTATCCTATTATTATGTGCCTCATACATAGAACATTCAGAGCAAGGAAAAGCCAACCTAAACATTTACATTTCAAACATAAATTCATAAACATGCTTTTTTCCCCTAGTTACTTCTTAAGTATTTTAAAGTATAATCAGTTTTAGGTTTTATTTTTTAAAGTATGTATAAATGGGGAGACAAAACAGTTATCCCAACAAATTTTCTTGTGATGGTGACAAATTTGATGACATTACAACACTAATATCGTGGATTGCTCCAGCTGTCTGATTTTGTACGGCTCGTATAAAGAAGCTTTTTTTCAAAGCTTTTTAAAAATTTTTATTAATAAAAGCAAATATAAAATGTCTAAAATAGACATATTTTGTTGCCCAGCGACAGATTGGTGCCCAGTGCTGGGTGTATCTGCCTAGCGCTTGAAACATTCTCCCCTGGATGGGCATGGGGAACCCCCCCGTAACCCTAGTGAAGGATAAAGCGGAAGATAATGGATGGATAGATAGATGTATTTTATTCAAATCTCTCACCTTAAAACCTCACCTTTTTGTTTCCTTTTTTATATAATTGGTCATGTATTAAAACATTTACACACACAGATGAATATGTTTTTTGATTTTGATCACATAAATATTTTATTTTGATTTATTATAGTTCTAGGTAATATATTGTCATTTTTAAGGGCTGTATTCTAATTATATTTAGAAGCAATAACTATTTTATGGCAATTTAAAGGTCTATTAAAATATTGTATATCACGTATATATTAGAACCTTCTGACATCATACAGTAACCATGATATACCATTGAAAGCATAATTTGTGCTGTCTTACATAAAATAAAACCCAACGTTTGTGCTGTCTTAAAGAAAATAAAACCCCCAAAAAATGGGTCTAAATATTGCTGGTGTATCAACAAAAGCTTCCAGCCACTCAAAAATGAGTCAATGATCATAAGAAAACGTTTGTTATCTCAGGAGACTCTCTTAGGATTGACCAGGCCCTTTTAGTTTCAGATAGACTTCCACAAGACCTTCAGGTTCGACTAGACCATATATATTTATTTACAATACTTATAAAAAAAGTTTTTTGCCCTTAAAAATGAAAATAAAATAACAAAAAATGCTCAGACGAGGTCGCATAATGCAGACTGATAAAAACAAATTGAATCGGGTTCAACCACTTCTTTTCACTGCTTGAAAAAGGTAAGGGAAAGCATCATAAGTGAATATAAGTGTATGTTTGGGAGAAGAAGGAGGCTTATATTGCACATTGCATCGGTGATTGGGTGAAAGGTTCAGAACAACTTGGCTTAAATCTCTCAAGAATCTTATGTTGTCTCAAGAATACATGTTGGCATACTTCTTTGGAACAGTACTGAAATCTTTATTTCTGATTAAAGTACACTCAATTAAGGATGTCATGCTAGAAGTTGCTTAGCAGACATACACAATCCAAATTGCCCCATATAGAGTGTGTTTGTGTGTGAGTGTGCCCAGCAATAGATTGGCGCCTTGTCCTGGGTGTATCTGCCCAGCGCCCGAAATGTTCTCCCCTGGATGGTCATGGGGAACCCCCCTGCGACCCTAATAGAGGATAAAGCGAAAGATAATGGATGGATAGATAATAACAGTATATCAGATAGAGGTTTAGAAAACATTCCAGCTTTGTGCTGTAGCCAAAAAGGACAAAAAGACATCAAAAAACATGATGAACCAAAAGTGGTATATCACAAATGAGGAAAAGAACAAACTGATGTTAAAAAAGGAACCACCACCACAGAAGTGATCAAACACACCATGGTAGAACTGGCTACACGAGAGGCACCAGGCCCAGATAACCTAGCCATTGAGCTGCTTAGATTTGTTGGAAAAACAATGCTAAACAAGCTCCTTAAAGTGTGGGAAACTGGCATTTTTCATTTCACTGCCTGAGAAAGATGACTTGATCCAATGAAACAACTACAAAACAAATACACTAGTCTCACAGCAAAATTCTGTTGTCAGTAATCCTGTAGTGAATGCAATCCAAGCTTGATCACAAACCTCCAAATTAGGCACTGTATTACTGTTTCATTGATTTTACAAAGGAATTTCACATGGTGCAGCATGACCAACTGTGGATAACTTGCTGAAGATCACATATGGCCCAACTACTCAAAAAACTGTACAATTAGCAGCATGCAGCTGTCAGAGCAACCAATCACACATCGGCATGGATTAACGTCAGAAGAGCAATGAAGTTTGAAGCAAGTAGACGCTTTTATATATTGCAGACTGTGCCAGTGAAGTGAAGTCAAGAATGGCTTTGCGCATGGTGGTGGATAAGTTGCCAAAAGGCTGGAAAAGCAAGTGAATTAGAACCATCACCAAACTAGTGATGAAAGCCTTGGTCTGGCCAGTAGTGGGCGTATACATGTCAAACCTGCATGCACTGTAGAGAGAGGAAGAAAGCCATGGTGGTAAGGTGGGAAGCTCAGAAATGGACTTTAGTAACATAAATACACTACATGTCAATCATGCATTATGTTGGCTGGTGGATTTGCTGTTTCTGAATGCCCCAATATCTTTCTCTCCATGCCATGAGGTGTTCCAGCTTATAAAGGCTTATAAAGACTAACATGATCATCAGCGGATCATCCATGCTCACTGGAGCAACCGATGATGTATAGATAAAAATATATATAGGCCAAGGCAAAATAATTATCTATTTCTTTTTTTCACCCTATCTATTACTTTTTCATCTAATGTTCCACATTCTAAAGATGCATAAAAGAGGTGTTGTTAGAGTGGTGGATGATTCTCAGTAAAGTGTTTTAGTGCATGTCATCGCAACATTACTGATGGATCTATAATAATCAATTGATTTATTCAGAGACAGAAGCTCATTAATCGCCTTAAACTATGCCCTTAGGTGTTAGTTATCCTCTAATCCTTTATCACTGCTTACTAAATACTGCCTACAGTATAGTAAACTCTTATTGTACTCCAGGTTTAACTTCAGCTGCTGTCTCTAATACCAGCATAACACATAACATACCACAACCAAGTCAGTGTTAATGGACCTGTTTTGTAATGTGTGTGTGTGTGTGCCTATATATATCAAACAGTATTAGTAACATAATTTAAATTACAAACAATATTTGGCAGATAACTGAATAAGGAGGCAATAGAAGATTCTAAATTCCTTTCCTCTACACTACACGAGTAGTGTGGTAGTATTCACTGCTATATGTGAATGTAAGGAATACCAACGTGTCTCTTTACATAGACAGAGTGGAAGTTCGAGGTCAGCACTCTGGGGTCAGTGTTAAACCTAGCACCTGCTTCTCACATCAGATCAGTGTTGAGCAAACCAGCCCATCATGTTCTCCATTTGTTGTTGCCTGTAATGCATGACGTATTGGTACATTCCCTGTTTCTGTAAATGAAACAGAAAAGTTATTCCTGCCTTTATAATACTGCAACCAATATGTTGTACTCACACTTATGTAATGTAAATTTGATTCGCACATGCCGTGAAGCATAAAAACTCAGGACTTTAATAACTTGATAGACAGACAAAAAATAAAGGTCATTAAAAGAAGTATTACTACTGAAATAGAAGCCACTAGTCTGAATACATGTTATGGTTATTGTGTACCATGTGTATAAATGTATGTGTATTTTTTTATTATTGTCCACAACATTGCACACTGAGATCAGACATAAATGCTGCACATATCTGTTAATTGTAAATGAACCAGTTTTGTTCTTTATTAGCCTGGACTACAGTTAACATTGTTCTGCTATGCTACAATGTAGCACCATATTATTAATGCTACAATCAGACCATAGCAAAGAACAGTTAATTCTAAAGTTGTACATCATTCCTTTTTGTTCATTTAAATGGTAAATTTACAACCATATAGTTTATTGTTAGACTTTCTACAGCCATAAGGACTTACAACTACATAATACATGCAAATTCCTAATTAATACCACAATCAGAGATTTACATTTTTTTTGTCAGAGTTTTGCTAAAAACTACTTTTCAGTAAAGTCCATGGTTAAGGCAAAAGTGATATATAATGCTTTTATTGTTACTTAGCATCAGCTGATTTACACTTTTGCACTTTTTATGGAAAGAAGTGAAACAGAAGTTTAATATTTATAAGTTGTAAGTTATAAGTTTGTAAATTATAATAATAATATAAGTTTAATATTAAAAAATCACTGATTGTGGCTTTTGCAAGTCTGCATATATTTAAACTGAATAATCTTGTCTAAAATCATATTCAAATGTGACAGAATAAGTATTATTAACAATAAATAAATATCATGTACAGCAATTTAAAAGGATTAACAAAATCAAAACATTCAACAAACGAACAAAAAAAAATCCAGAAACTTAATTTTAAATGCCATTTGTTCATTATAAACAGGCTAATGTAAATGTTTCGGGATACTTGATCAAATTACAGATTATATTAATTTTCAGAGAAAAAAAACATATTGACAATAAAAAACAAACATAAAATGTGGTCATTGCAAAAATAAAACTCAATTATGAATAACTGCAAAAAAGTTACATTAAAATCTGTTTTATATTCATTCATTGTGTTTCAAAGTCAATTAACCTACTTAAAAGTGGTACAAAAAATGGCCTTTTATCTTATATCGAACTTATAATTAGCAGTGACTTATTTTCTCTAATCCTATATAGGGAATTAAAATTGATTATAAATCAGGTGCAGTAAGTCATTCTAATCCAAGACATTTGTCAAATTCTTGAAATATATCTATACAGTTCTCCTTGTTCTCCATTTGGTGAATGGCTAGAAAAACATCTTAATCAAATTTTTAAACAAGTCCCAATAGCACATATAGTACCAAATCAAACAAATATGACAAAATATTAGATGTGGTTATTTATTTATTGAGGAGAATGATGCAATATTACATATCTGTGAATGGCAAAAGTATGTGAACCTTTAGGTTTGGCAGATTTAGGTCAAAATCTGTTGTTTTCATCCAATGGGATGACAAATCTTTGCGAGTTAGCACACTGTTTTATTTACAGAAAGAGGTATCTATTAAAGTCTGATCTTATTTGCGGAAATGTATCATAGCATCAGCAAAAAATATTTTAAGGACTTCAGTAAAAGAGTTGTTAATACAGATCAAGCTGTATTAAAAAATGTAAAGTTACTTCACCAATGATCAAACATCCAAAGAATCAGAAAACATGGATGCCTCCAGGTAGCTTCAGTTTACTAATGCAATAAATTTATGTTTGCAATAAAGCCAAAAAAATCGTGTTTACGGTAGCTATTTTCTTAATTCATAATTTATTTTAAAAAGGGCAGTTATTAGCATGCCCATCTTTGACTAAAATATACCAACAAAATAATTTTTAATATTCTGAAGTGGTGTTAGCGACACCTGAAACATGATTTATGACCATCATGAAGTAGTTTTTAGAATAAATAAAAAAATCTTAGTAAAACAGAATTGGAAGAATAATGAAAAGCTTAAAATAACAACTGAAATATTTCCAATGGTTATAAACGGTTAAGAGCTATAATATTTAAACACACTTGAACTAACTTTTGTTGATCTATCACGCTTGTTTCTAATAGAAGTTTTTTTGGATTAGGTAAACACTTCAGACACACTTGACTATATAAAAAATTTGTTAATCTGTTAACACAGCCTGACTGAAGGAGGATAATTTTCTCCACTGAGTCCTTACAGTGTGTCTTTAAATTTACCATTAATTCCTCACCAATGTTGCTTGGGCTTGCTGTGTGTGTTCCAGATTAGAACATTGTACAGCTCTTTGCGGCAATGCACTTTTGTAAAAAGTGCAAGACAATTTAACTTGAAAAACTTGATATTTTTCAATAGAAGACTTAGAACTGAATATGGATGGTTTAAACTGTGAGTACTTTTCTTTATTTGTTTTTAAATATTCAAATAAAGTCATCTTGCTGAAGTACGTACTGTGTGTGTGAGAGATGTCCTAGATTGGGTTTCCTTGACATGTATTTGCAGTTCGAAGATTTTATAAATGTATGTTCATAAATGTTTCTCTTATAAAAAAAGAGGTAACACAGGTAGGTAAAATAAACAGCATTCTACAAATGGAGTATTTTTGGAAGCTGATAAGTTTGGAATAAATATTAACTAGTACCAACACATACAATGAGATCATTAGTCTTTGTTTGCATCCACAAACAGTCCAGTGGTTGAAATTTTGTGGGGGGTTTTGCTGTTTTTCACAGCAAAATAAGAGCCATAACACTCGTTCAAAAACCAACAGAACACAGTTGAAATGTTAAATTAGACATGGGTTCTGTATGGTAAAAATGACAACCTGTAACCAGTGCAATTTTAACTGAATAATTTACAATGTGTTGTTACTTTATACATTTTATACAAAATACTGTGGGCATGTGAAGAAATTGACTGTCATTTTTTTCTAAACAGTAACAAAACTCATAGGATTCCAACAACTCTGATGTAACTCCTTGTTGCAAAAAACATAACAGAAAATTTACAAATAATAATTAAAATGTAAAAAAAAGACAAACAAAATGTTAATATTGAATTTTAAACTCAATTAATTTAACTAAAATTAGCATTTTCATGTTTTTTAATATTAAGCATATTTCCACTGACCCAAGTTGTTTTTTCTGCTTTAAATGTCATTTTAAATTGAAATGGTTGAATAAAAGATATATGTAAACATGTAAGCAAAAACACAACAAAATCAATTAACTTGATGTTTATAGTAACACATCATACATATTTTTATCAGTTCATTAGTGAAAGAATGTATTTGCTTAGTTTGTGCACAGTGTAATGTGTTTAGGTAGCTTCACAGTTGTGTTTGAATGTTTGGAAACGCTTCAGAATTTTTTATATTTCTTTATGCATTAGACCTGAAACTTTAATTGATTTTCAAACTAATTTCAAGGATTGAGTTTAAAAAACAATATTACAAATCATTGAGGGTATAACAGTATGTGAACTGTTAATAAAATAATTTTCAGAAAAATTTGTAAAACATAAAATTATTTTCAGATTTTCAATCAATAGGATGACAATCAGGTGTAAACAAGTGCCTTGTTTTGTTTAGAAAATAAAAAATGTGATTCTTTTAGTGAGTCTAATTTTTACAACACATGACTGTGGAAGTGCATCATGACACAACCAGAATTTATTGTAGGATTTTAGAAGATGAATTGCTAATGGATCAATTTGGACCCAATCTGTCTGACTGTCCTTTAGAGATTTCCAGCCTTTGTATATGCCATAAGTGCACTTCTACAAACACCTGCTGTGGAGATCAGACATAGATTCCTGTTCTTAAAATAAAACAGAGCACTCACTCTCATCTAATTGTAATCTCATTAATTGAAAATATTTGACTCTAATATAACCTTCAAATTATCTGCTAGTTTTAAAGGCTTACATACTTTTGGCACTCACATATGTATAACAAATCAATTTACATAATAAATAAATGAACTGGTCTAAAGCTGCCTTTGTCTACCTTTTTGGCTAAAAGTATGAATCTAAGGTTTGAGGTCAAATCTGTGCAGAAATATAAGAAAATCCAAAGCATTTATAGACCAATTTAGGAATACAATCAATTTCTTTAGGATTGCAAAATCAAATAAATTAAAAATAATTTTAGCAGTTAAAACTAGTCATTTAATTCCAACTCAGTCATCCCCTCTCATTCATGCTTTACATATCAAAGAGCTCTCAGGGATTTAACATTTCATATAAAAAAATTGTATTTCAAATTCTTTGTCTCCATCACAGTATTTAAAATAAGAAAGAAATACAAAAAAATCCATTCTATTGAAATTTACCATTTAAAAATATACAGCAATATTGGGTAATAGAAAAGTTTTGTTAAAAAACATATTGCCCCAGTGTGGCACTGCAATAGCATATTCATTCCCTTGATTAACAGCAATACTTTTGAGTTCAATATTTCAGAATGAATTCTCCCCTTGATATGTTTGCAGAATAGATATCTACTAATATCTTAGAAATATTCCAATGTTATGTTTTATGTTAACACAAAATATAAATATTCATGCATATATGGAAAATCATGACTTACTAAAAATATTAATAACTATTGCTGAATCAAGGGAATGTGCTTATTAGAGACACAAACTCCTACCTTACATTGGAAATTTATTATACTGGTAGAAGTTGGTGTATTTTATTCTTAAAAACCTGTCAAATGTGATTAATCCAGTTCATGGCCATTTAGTTGGACCCAATTAAACAGCAAAGAAATGCTGATTTTCTAAAAAAAATGACTGTCTGTGAACACCCAGTTTTAAACTTACTATATTACATTTCTTCAGGCACATCTGCAAATTCCATTGTTTTCAATGTCATATATTTGAATGGGAATCTATCCTAATTACTCTTAAATAGAGCAGATTAGTGAAAGGACCCGATAGGGTCCAGGTTAAACTTAGGTTTACTTTCGACTCAAGTGTAAAACTAAAGTCTTTGGTATTGATGCATATGTTTAAACACACCAGCTACTGTCTACTATAACACACACCTGACCGTTAGGATCATTCAATCATTAGAAAACCCAAAGAAGCACTTGTCTAGACCACTGAATGACCATGCCTGGTTTATGACATAACATGAAAGTATAATTCACATTGTTTTTTGTTCTAAAACAGCAATTACACATGCAAAGCCTGAAAAGTCAAATTAATTAAACCTTAGGTGTGTAATAAAGCAGTATGGTACAGTACATTGGTTTCTATTAGTAAAAAAAAATTCAGAATAATTTCACATATATTACACTTAAAGAAGTAAATGGAATTGTGATGACATGTCTGTGAGGCATTAACAAGTGCAGAACGACACCATGTGGTTTTGTTACATTTCTTTATAGCCATAAATAAATAAATAAATAAATAAAAGGAAAAAAATGCTTATACTTTCAATTTGTTATAATGCTGTAATGAGGCATTCCTTATTTTTTTTTTTGTAAATTTACTAATTCCACCTTTGTTCTTAAATGTAAAAAACTCAATAACCTTTCTAGACATGACCATATATGTATTATACTTCGGATCAGACCAATGTTATGTTACCAGTGCTTTTTTACCAGTACCTTTAGAAAGCATCGCTAGGTGTAGGTGAAAGGTAAAGTATCTGATCAAGCTCCATTTCTGCAAGGTGATACCAGGAAGCACTTCATAGATCATGTTTCACTATGTCTGAGAAGAAACACCCGGTAATCTAAGTGTTGGGTTTTGTTTAAATAAATACATAAATTAATAAACTATATTCTGAAGATAAGCCAATAATTCTAGAATGCCTTTTTTTAGCGTTATATTTCACAAATATGTAGTCACGTGCCATTGCTGTCTTCAACATAGTGGGTTAGTCTTTTCATAACTTGATATGTGTTTCACATCTCATCCTCACCATCTGTTCATCCCATCACTGGGTTAGCCTTTCACCTCAATCTGAAATCCATCAAAGTTTTTGTTCTGGTAAACGAAAATTAATTGCAATTTGCAGGTGGGTTTACTTACATACTGCACATGCTGGTCTAACATGTCATATTTACAATATGTTACATGCCTTTAACATAGAAAAACAAGTACCATTAGTTAATTATTTGTTCTTAAATAAATATTTTTCTTACATACAACATGAAAAGATTTTTAACATTAGAGAGATTTAAGGTGAAAAAGGATAATCACATTTCACTAACATTTCCATAATATTTCAAGTAAGTCAGGTGGTGTCTGCTGGAACACTTTATGTATACAGTACAAATCAGTATGTCGTACAAGTACAAGCATAAGTCAAAAATATCCACACTCGGGTTTAAACTTATGTTGGCTGACCTTTCTGAATTATATCACTTACTTTCCAATCAATGTTTTTCATAACTTTTAAGATGTTAAAACATCCTTCATATAGTCATGATGTTGGAACTGGTATCTCAGCCTATAGCATTTTAAAACATAACCTAAACCTGGTTGAAATAAACCTGTAATATATTTTAAAAAGCAGAGAGATTAATTAATTCATTCATTATTTTCCGCTTGATCCTATATTAGGGTCGCGGGGGGTTCCCCATGCCCATCCAGGGGAGAACGTTTCGGGCGCTGGGCAGATACACCCAGGACAGAGCGCCAATCTATCGCTGGGCACACACTCACACACACAGACACACACACAAACACACTCTATGGGGCAATTTGGAGAACTCAATTGACTTGATCCATGTTTTTGGACTGTGGGAGGAAACCGGAGAACCCGGAGAAAACCCACGCGGACACAGGGAGAACATGGAAACTCCACCCAGATGGGGATTCGAACCAGGAATCCCTAGTGCTGAGAGGCGAACGTGCTAACCACTAAGCCACCGTGCCGCCCAGCAGAGAGATTATGTAGGAAATTGATGACTTTTGGTAATTAATAAGTAAATTCTACAGACAGAGTGTGAATAATTTTGGACTTACCCTTTAAAAAAATAAAACAAAACACATGAACTTCATGCACTTAATTTAGTAAAAATTTACCTCAAAGTCCTCAAAAGAGTTAACAATGTTATTAGAGCCTAAAAGCATTGCTTTCTTTGTGTTAATGTGTAGATATTTACTAGCATCTTTAAAAAAAATATGTAATTGTGTAACATATTTTTAAATGGGTACATCTGTTTCCAAAACAAAACAAAAGAACATGAACCTCTTTGTTCAATTCACATAAGAACCCATTAGCAACCTACTCATTAACAGAATATGTGCGTCATAGGGAGGGTTTTTGGCCCCAAACCATATAATTAAACATAAATGTAGAGTTAGGGTTTTTCCTAGAATTACATGAATTACGAAGTTAATGGAAACTTTACACAAATTACAGAACATTTCAAAAATATCATACTAAACAAAAAATATTTTTTAGTCAAATTATTTCTAATTGCATAATGGTCATATAATTCTATTTTTGTAAATTTGACTTTAAATATGATTATTCTATTTCTCTGCGGCAAGGGAAATGTATATACTGAAATCTTTTTACTGTAGTAGCCTGCATTTTTTCAAACTTTGCCATTTTTGCACTTTTCCATTACGGAACTAAAACAAATCTTTTAACAATATCTATGAATTCGACAGAATCCCAGTCAGAATCACAGAACTCTTCAGATTTTTTTTTTTTTTTTAGCAAGAATTGATTTGTGATATAAATTTATTTCACATTAAGCTGAATAACAGGCAAAATTGTACATTTTAATGACACATTACTGTTAAGATTCTGATTGTGGCTTCGGAACTAGGTGTTCCTAAATCAATTTGACTATATGATGTGCATATTAGACCACAAAATCCACATGGTACAGTCACTGTAAAGGTGAACTAGTGGACTTTCTTTTTATGTGCAAAATATGTAAAATAGAATCGCTTTATTATAATGACAAAGTATGTGCTGATTTTGGGCAATAATGAATGTTATAGTTAACCAGTTGAAAAGTATTTCAAGGTCTATAAAAACTGTGTCATGACTGCTCTTGCACTGTGCCAACTTTATATTTTTACGAAACTATGTTTGGTGCCAGCAGATTATAAGAACAAATTTTAGGTAATTTGAAGTAAACAAATCTGGTCATTTTGTTACCTCTAATCTTTTGTTAAAAATTATCAGAACTATTTCACATTATTTAAAAATAGAGAAGCAAAGTTTATCTATAAATACAATAACTGTATGATTTTTCAAAAGTAGAACTTTAGGTCCTTAATCGTGATCATTATATAAATTTTCAAACAAATTAAAAGATGAACAACATAAAAGGAAACATGAATGACCATTAAGGAAGTTATAGTGGCTTGTCCATATTGAAACCATAAGTCTTTCTTTCAGTTGTCTTATTGGAAGCCATATCATTGATAAGTTTTTTTTTTTTTTTTGATTCGATGTTTGTTCAGATGGGTGTCGAAGATACTCAGGCTTGCAAAAATCACTTGTTCATTTTTTGTCTAATTTATTTTATCGACTTTTTCAGTGTGGCATCCTTTAACTGTGTTTTTTCTTTGTTGGCGATCCATCTAATTTTTATCTTGTTTTTGAGTTCGACCAGCAAGTGACTGTTTAAAGTTGTGTTGGTTGTAGTTCACTGAGGCTTGAGGGCTGCTTCCCCAGGTTGTTTATGACTGTCCTGGTTTTATCAGTGTAACACTGGTATCACATCTTCGAGGCTTTACATAGTGAAAGTGCAGAATCCTATTTTTAAGGTTTTTTAGATGTCAGGTTCATATTTATAGAGAAATGAAAAATTATTAATTCTCATTTAAAAAAGTGTTTCAAAAGTGTTTCCTAATTTAGAAATATTAAATTCACTGAAGAAAAAGACCAAAATGTCATTAATTTTGGAATGGACTGATGATGTAAGCTGATGTTTTTTTTCTCTGTACATACCATTTTTTTGTGCTGGAGGTCCAAGGTTAAGAATTTAGGAGGACAAAAAAATAGGCTCTTCACAAGTGTTCAAAAAAAGTGCTTTTGAGATCCTCTCAAATGGATTGCTGACAATGAAAACCCCATGAGTGTCTTTTATACTAATAGCTGTCTAGCTATAAACACTACATTTTTTGTATCACTGAAAGTCTATTGATTACATCATAAATACATAAAGACATTTTACCTCATAAACTAAATCACTTGTCCACTAAAATACAAAATATTTATTAGTATTATTTGTTAGTACTACTTTTATAAACATAGGTAAACTATAACTTATGCATAACATGCTAAGGTATTTATTCACTGAATCATTACATTTAATCTTATTGCATTTAATTTTATAAATGCTAGCAAGTAAGGTGGTGTACATAAACTAAGCCTAATGAACTTAAACTTACATAATCTATAAAATGAACTACTGTACAATTCATTGTTAGAAGTACAGGAACTCAAGAAAAGAATTGTATGTCAATAGAAAATATAATAAAAATTTAGATTTCACTTCAAGTTATGACTGTCATAGAGCATATTCTCAGTGCAAAGCAATGTTGTGTTAATCATACAAGTTTCTGGCTGTACATCTTTCAGACAAAACTTTGTTAAAGCAACTATCTCACTATATATCTGTAGTGAGGCATTTAGATTTTCATAAAGTGCCTAAAGATTGTGCAGTCTTATTTGCAATTCAGTATGTGTACACTCATAAAGACACAATACTGCAAGTTAACAAATAAGGTATCCTACAAAGTTCCTGTTGCATATTTTATCCTATTTAATTTTGACTTTTTTGATGACATATGTCCAAGGGTTTCTAACACCATCTGTGAAATTTTAAGAATGTTAAAGTTGATCTAGTAGGATGTTTTAACCTCAATAATTGTTAGATCTTGTAGTTAAAGGTTTTGTTCTGGGGCAAAACATGAAAGGAAACCATTTGAGTGAAATCAAAGCTTTTCCAGTTTCTATTGTTTGGCCTCCAGATATAAGATCAGGATAGCTGAAGCTTCTCATTTCCCTACATATCAGATTCCACCACACACTGCTCTGTGTATTCCTTGACCAGCTCAACTTTAAGGGTTTCCTTGAAAAAGCTGGCCATGGGCTTCCAAAGTGGTGGGTCCAAGAACACCTGGCACATTACATGACCCTTCAGTGTGCTGGTGTGGCGCCTCAGGTGACACAAAAGCTGCTGCACAGCCAGTGAGAGATCTTTGCCAAACATGTCAATGTTGAGGTAGTACCAGTCTTCCCCAATTGGAACACGGAATGGGAATGTACAAAGACTGGCCATGGATGGGCAGTTGGCATCATCTACCATCCAATCAATGTCTTTCTTTTGCAAGATCTCCATGTTACTGGGTATAGGCTTAAAGGGTTGCCAGTCTTGCACAATGGTGGCATTGGGTAGGACATCCTGCATTAACTCACTGTTTAAAAACAGCTGGTATATCTCTGGGGGCTCTAGATACATTGGAGCTTTGGACATACGTAAACCATCTTCGGCAATCCCCATATTGAGCCCAAGTTCTGCAAGGCATAGCTTTAGGTCTTCACTGTGGAATCGTACCAGCAGGATTCCCTTTAAACAGGAGTTTCATTATGATGTAAGAGAATGCATAAGCAAAATACATTCAATAGTTATGAATATAATTGGAATTTAACACCATTAACACAAGTAAAGCTGTGCAAACAATTTTGGGCACCTCAAATAGACCTGATTATATTTACAGTAGGTTTACCTCTTAAATACAGCCCACATTACATTATTGCACGTATGTGTAATTAATACCTGTTTGGTGATCAGCCTGTACTTTTGGAAATCCTTGGGTCCCAGTTGGTCATCTCGTGTCAGTCTGGCGACTTGAACTTCTGGATACTTAGACTTAACAAGCTGAGAGCAGAAACGGAGCAGCACCCCTGCAACACCCTTGCCTCTCTCCTGAGGTGCGACACGGAGCCCTTCCACCAGCATAGTTTTTCCATCATCAATAATACACACTGACTCAAGTGCAATCTGGAAAAATTGTTTAAAACACAGCTGAATTACTAAGTAAAATATTGTCAACTACTTTAATCTAAGTAAAGCTTTTTAATACTAAAAGTTAAACTCTGTTTAAGGCATAAATAATTATACAATTTGTACATTACTTGTTCCTCTTTAAGAGTATCCAAATGTAAGAAACTGTGCTTTGAAGTTAGATTAGATAACTCTATGAGGTGTGTGTCCTCAAGAAAATGAAAAAACCCTCACCAACATTTTTTTGTTTGTTTCTGACCCCTGAAAGTCTAAAAAAGGTATGTTCCAATTAATTCAAAATCTTTTTTTTTCAGTTTTCAAGGCATAATTAAAAATTAAATGCCATTTTTAATATAACATTAAAATATAAAATGTTAAAGTGTTCTTCTTCTTCTTCCTATTATTATTATTATTATTATTATTTATTTATTATTTTTTTAAATTTAATGTAACTTTTACTGGCTAGTTAACATTGTACTTTTGGGTTACAGGACATCTGTTTTGCTATAGAAAGCAAAAACAAAACTTTTGTAATGTATACCATAATTACTAATGTAGTATTATGAAGTTTAGTAAGGTACAGTTATTTTATATCTATTAATTCCTTTTTGAAAAAATACAGCATTACCAGTGTTATTATTAAAACACAAACACAATAATAATCCAGTAATGTCTAATGTCTTACCACTTTGCCCTGTTTCCGAGCAAGAATGACCATACGGTTTGTCTCCTGCAGCCAGATCTTATAGCGGGTCGGAAGATAGTCCAGGCCACCATAAATACCCTGACTCATAGCCATGATGTCATCAAAGTCCTCCTCAGTTGCCACAGTAAACTGCAGTTCAGTGTGAGGGTTGACCTCTGGGAGATCAGACAGGCTATTCTCAATCTTCATTTTTTATTGCTATTGAAAGTGGTTGAGGGAAATAATATAGAAAAAAATAGTTTATTACATTTTTATTTACATCAGTATATTACATCAAAAACAGTTAATATGCCAGCTTTTTCTGGGAATATTTCTGTATATACAAACGACAAACGGAGTACCTGTAAAACCTGCAATTTCCCCTCAGGGATTAAGAAAGTATTTTGATTCTGATTCTGATTAGATGGAATTAAGTGGTCATTTTTAAAACCCAGTAGTCAAATTCCACACGAAAAAATAAACAATAGTTGAATATGGTAACAGATTCTGAAACCATGTGAGGATACTATAAATAACACTTTCAGTGTGATTATTGGCAACTGAAGTCTCTTTCCTGGTTTGATAATTTCTCTGCATATTTATTTTCATAGTAATAGAATATTAGTTTTGAAATATTAATAAGTGCAAAGATCACTTAGTAGCCATTACACCCAGAGAATTACAAGCCTTGTCATAACACAATGTTGGAAATTTGGTTGAAAATTTGTATTGGATCTGCAGGAACATTGAATTCCCACAGGTTGAATAAGTACTTGAACAGGTAACAGAAAGACAAGAGAATGCAACAAGTGTTGTGCTCCTTCATAAAATGCTGATGCTAACAGTTGAAATCCTGTCTAGTAAAAATAGTGTGGATTGTGGGCATCTTGGCTGTGCAGACAGCTTGGGTTTGCAAAATGATGACTTAGGAGGGACCACAGTAAAGAAGCCCACCACCAACAGCACAAAGCAAAAGTCATTTTCTGAAATATTAAAATGGCACATGTTTATTTGGTTGAGTTCTTGCAGTTTATGTTAATTGGTTGAAGAATAAAACAAAAATGTCAATAATGAGATATTTATCAATGAGTTTGTCCTGTCATTAAATATTTTGTTGACAGCTGTCAATATTTGAGGGTACTATTTAAGTGCTCTGCCTTAAATGCTTTAACCTTGATGATCTATCCTAATTATTTTTTATTATTTGTTTACAGACAGAACAGTTTAATCTGCTAATTTACATGCAACTTAGTCTTTCATTTGCCCTTCTATTTGTATTGGATGGTACATTTTAACTAATTATATGTTAGTATAATCAATGGCTGCCTTGTCTATTGGGCTTGCTTTGGCCTCATTAACGTGCACCAACCCATCTGTCTACATTCATTTCAAAATACAAATGTATTTACTCTAGAAATCACTACAAGTCCCCCTAGTTATAAAATTCCATCAGATAAGGAAGTGAGTAACAGCTTATCCACTGAGATACAATGAAGTGCAGCTGCTGTTAGGAAAAATAGATGACAAACTATTATTAGACAAACAATCACAAAACACCCACATAAATAATTATTTACTTGTGTTACATGATTACTAACAATAAATTATTAACATGCATATAGTGTTCCTATTGAAATTCTCTATTTTCAGAATTGAGCTATATATTGCAGTAAAGTACAGTAACACATAACTACTAAATAATATACTGTTCACTCAAAAGGTCACACAACCAGAATCATCCATTTACTTATTTAATTGCAAGAACCTGCTTTTTGGTGTTATGTAGGCAACATAAGTTGTAGTCTGTTTCTACCTGTGAAATATCTTTGTATAAAGATGCTAGTTAGAGTGTGATCGCACAATAAGTGGAACATATCATGTCCCAATAATCTCAATGACTTTGCGGTATTTTGGGCTGCACCAACACAGGCATGTGCAGCACAGAGGCATTAAATTTGTCATTGCAGCACCCGACCTACACACCATCCTATAAATTATAGAGTCAGGCTGTCGGGTGTACAGCCTCCACTGGTCAGGTTTATTGTATTTCTTTGATCACTTTGTGTTTTTCTTGTGTTTTCCATCTTCTAAGTTCCAGTTTCCTTTGTATTATTTTAGAGTATGTTTTTTATGTTTCGTGTTAGTTCTTTGTATTGTGCTTTATACTCTTTTCTTCAATATATTATCTTTATCTGTTTTCTGTGCTTGTTAATGAAATATATTTGTTTAACTGATTGGGAGTGTCTTATTATTCTTGCTAGAAAGCGAGAACTTTAAGGGAATAACTTTGGTTATTTAATCAATTCATGTTTTTATAGTGTCTCCAAAGGCAGCCGTAACAGTAAGTTACTCTAACCTTATGTTCTAGCACTCCTACTATACTGCAACTCTTGCAGTAAATTCTTATGCATTTTCCTCATGTCTGGTTCCATTCTACCTGGCTTAGGGGGAAGATCACTCAGACAGTCCTGCCTTGATTACAGTCTGAATCATTTTACTCTGCAGAAATATTTAAGATGAGTTTTGTTGAATTAAGGGGAGCGAAGAGTGTGGGTAGTGAGAATGCTGTGCTGTGGACCAGCGTGAGAACTGAGCATGTCCACAGTGTGAGTGCTGAGTGTCTTGTCAGTGCGAAGACTTAGCATGAACCCGGCAAGTGTGTGGCTGTGTGTTTCCCTAGCATGAGAGCTGTGTGTTCTGCCAGTGAGTGTGCAGCTGTGAGTGTAGCTGTGAGTACACCCAGCACCCACCCAGTAAACCAAGCAAGTGTGAAGCTGTGTTTCCTCTTTATGTGTGCAGCTGTGTGTTTTCCAGGCGTGTTTAGCTATGTGTTCCTCCAGCGAGTGTAAAGGTGTACGTGAACCCTGTGAGAGTGCTTAGTGTTTACCCAGCAATTTTGAGTGTGCCACAAGCATGTCTACTAATTTTGAGTGCGCCATGAGCATGTCCTGTAATTTTAATTGGGCTATACACGCGGCTATTAATTTTACATGGCCCCACAAGCATTTGTCTATTTGTGTGTGTTCTTTGTTTATGCTGCAGTAATTCTGTTTGTTTTGCTTGCAAAATTTCGCGTTATAGTCCTAGATTCTACTTTCTCTCTAGCTGCATTTTAACATGCTTGCTAGTACCTTTAGTATCTTTACCCACGCTCTCCATTTTGGGTTTCTCTGGTTGTTAGTGTTTTGCCATGTCCCATTCACATGCGCCCCTGTTGTAGTACCAGTATGATTGGTACCATGTAGGACCAGTACGCACCCCTCTCTGTATGATTTTAGTTTGCATGTTTCAGATTAATTCTTTGTTTTATGCTTAGGTTTCATGTATGCTTAAAACCTTTTACTTTTGTATGTTAACTTTATCTACCTTTATTTATTTTTTGTGTTTGTTAATAAAATATATTTGCTTAACTGACTTGGAGTGTATGCCTCTCTAGTGCTATTCTCGCTGCCACCTAGGGGCAGCACTTTGGTTTTTCAGCCTGCCTCTGGCAACGATAGTGTTTTTGTGGTGCCTCCAGGGGCAGCCGTGACACAGTCAATGTCCCTCAGTGTTTTTGAGTTGTGTTCTTCTAAGAACAAGTGGGCCTCAAAAATTAACCAGTTCTGCATGTCAATGTCCTGCTGACAAAAGAGACCAAGAATACAAAACTCGCATCCTGTGTAAAAAAAAAAAACAAACCTTTAAACATTAATTCATCATCATTATCATCCCTGTAAGTCAAAAGGTCAGAAAAAACATAATCCTTAAACAGAATAAGAAAAATAACAACACACGTTTGTAAGTAACTTTTTATTCCGAGAAAATAAGTCAAAAAGACCTTGACTTTTCTTAAGGAGTATAATTGTCAAGATTCTCTACCTGTCTTGACACATTGCCTGCTCATGCTGTACAGTGTGCACATCCCCCAATACCTTTATTTCTCTGTCACATACGCAGACTAAAAGCAGTCGGATTGCTTATTTATAAAAGAAAAATTCAAAAACGTTTTTTTTTAGTTTCAGTAAGGTTTATGGAAGGCACACTTGTTTAGGTCTATGTGAAGGTGCATAAACGTTCACAAATCCAGCCCTGAGGTCCACAGCTTCACATGTTAAAAAAAGATTGATCAGCTCACTGTGTCCTATTTCTGAGAGCAAGGTCATTTTGATACTAATATATATCTGCACTAGAAAAAAAAGGAATGCATGTCAAAACCCATACCGTAATATCGTAGTTTTAAAAAATTGTCACAATTCAGCTTTTTAAGTTCATTGGTTGAGGATTATCGTTCTGCTCTTCATTCATCGCCGGATACCGGCAGGTTACTCTTGGTTACAAGAAGCACACTGTGCATTGACACGTTAATTAATGGGAAAACCCACAAAAGTCTAGGAATCGTGTCTTTTCCCACGCTGTAATCCAATACAGCACCGCATAGGATCCACGCACACATGCAAATTACGCACCATGCAACTGAATCAGGGAGATCGGGCGTCAGTGAATGCGCAGTTTCCAGACACACTGACCATCATCTCGTAAGAGCCGCTGTAAAATTCCATTCAAAATGGCCGGTGGGGGGGGTCGACAAAATTGAATGTATTAAATGCTACCGATTGCATGAAATTGTGACGCACCATTAATACATTCATATAGGCCTGATGGTTTTTTTCAATATTTTTATAAACCACACTTTTTATGACCTATATAATAACTGGACACACTAAAGATGTCATGACATCATTAATGTATTAGAACAGTGAAATGATAAGATAGAAAAAACCCAAAAGGAAATTTACCCACCTTGAAAAAGCGTCTGGAGGACGTTGCAGGAGACGAGAAAGGGCAGATGGTCACAAACGGACGCACAGGTGAAGAATGTAGGTTTATAGCGGCTCCTCGTTAGAGAGAATTTTAAGCCGGACCGGCACTGGCTCTCAGTGTGTCATTTTTAAACCCCTCCTACCTCCCCCTGTAGTCCCATACAGCCGGATGGCCGCACCCCCACCCCCCAATCATTCAGTATTCATCTCTCTCTCTCTCTCTCTCTCTCTCTCTCTCTCTTTCTCTCTCTCCCTCCCTCTCTCTATCTCTTTCACACACACACACACACACATTTACGCATAACCACCCCCACCCTCCCACACACACTCACACACAAAAATGTGAAATAAAATTACAGTTTTATAATAATAATAATAATAATAATAATAATAATAATAATAATTATTATTATTATTATTATTATTATTATTATTATTATTATTATTATTATTATTATAAACGAATTAAAAAAAAGAATCAAACGTATTGTAACGTAACTGTACATTACATTGTGCACACTCACACATAACCACCCCCACTCCATTATATATATATATATATATATATATATATATATATATATATATATATATATATATATATATATATATATATATATATATATATATATATATATATATATTGCTTTTTTGCAGTATCTCGTTAAAAAAGAATCAAACGTATTGTAACGTAACTGTACATTACATTGTTCAGATGCGTGTTGCATGTAGACGACAATTATTTTTACTTAGAAAGTCAATAAACCAAATAAATAATGATAAACGAATGAAAAAATTATAAATGTAAATATTTATGTGAAATTAAAAAAAATGTGTGTGTGTGTAAACAATCATTTGTTGTTAATTTAAAGGAATAGTTCTATGATACCACAGAAGTCCTATTTAAGGACAGCCAGAGATAATTGGTTGTTTTCGCCGGACATACTTGATACCAGTGATACCTTACACTTTTGTTACAGATATGATAAAAGGCAATGTTTTGATTCTACGTTGAACAAAGAGTTATCTGCCTTTGAGATCTTTTATGATAGTCACCAATATAGAATTATTTTAGGGGTAATTGGATATTGTATATACTTATTTTACTAAAAGTATTTACAAGAAAGATATCTACCACATATCTATAGATAGGCCATACAAGTGTCTGGCTAAGCAAGCCATAAATAAAACCATTGCTGTCTGTATGTATTTTAATTATTTTATAAAATGGACCCTAAACACTAATTTATTTAAGTATTTTACCATAACAGAAATCCACTATTTTTTATAATATATGGGCATGAACCCACCCATGACTCTTGTCTCTAGTATAGACTTAAGGAGAACCTAATGAGATGGAATATTGTAAGAAAATAAATTTGTATTGAATACAGTAATTTTGTAAATATATGCATTTGTAGTGACTTCTCAATAGCACCTTTAAAACGCAATATGATTATTAAGTTTAACTACTAAATGACTACAGGGAAAAACACTTAAGTGGGTCATCTAGGGGCCATTTAATAATAATAAAAAATTAAGTGCAGTAGTAGGTGTCTTCCATCATCAGTTTGATTTTTTTGTTTGCATTATGCATGCTGTTTTTAAATGTTAGCATTAGTGGAATTCTACACACATTTTTTTATAAATTGAAGTTTTTATAAAAAATAAAATAAAATAAAATAAATTAAATTAATAAAAATAAACAAAAGTTGAACTTGCCATTGCAGTTAAATGCAATCCAGGGGAGAACGTTTTGGGCGCTGGACAGATAAACCCCGGACAGGGAGCCAATCTATCGCTGGATACACTCACACAAACACCCACAATTTGCCTTAAATCCATGTTTTTGGATTTATCCATCCATTATCTTCCGCTTTCTCCTCTACTAGGGCCACGGGTGGTTTCCCATGCCAATCCAGGGGCGAACGTTTCGGGCGCTGGGCAAATACACCCAGGACAGCGTGCCAATCTATCGCTGGGCACACACTCACACAGACACACTCTATATGGGGCAATTTGGTGAATTCAATTGACCTTAATCCAACTCCACTCAGTTTGCTCTCCAGCGCTGAGAGGCGAACGTGCTAACCACTAAGCCATCATCACCCATTTATTAAATTAATAAAAATACAAATATGCACTTAATGTCAATTTATGACGATTTTATGTTATGTTTTTCTTTAGTATTTTTTGCATCTACTGTAAACTCTAATATGATTGTTTAGGCGGTTTAGCAAATACAGCTTTTTAAAGATAGGTGGCGCTCTTGTCACATCATTATTAAACGCGTTTCACGTTCATCTTGCTTTTTTGTCCCATTTTGCGACTCGTTACGCGCTGCGCTCATCCGCTCATCATGTTTTCTTCTTTCCAGCTGATTTTAAGACTTTAACGTTTAACGCGATATCGTTTGCGACGCTGAACATAAACGCTGCTGTTTAACGAAATACAACAATCCGTTCAGGTAAATTAACCCTGGTTAGTTGTGGGAGAAAATTGTGAGTTTATTTCCTAGGTGATATTAGCTCCTGTAGCTATGTTGTCAAGGTTTTTCAGATAAAAATAGAGAATGCGATGTAAACCCTCTCATAAGTGTTCATGAACTGAAACGTGGAATTTTAAACACTGTACACGTATATGAAGGAAGTTTATCTATATAGTAATATAAAAAAATAAGATTTTCTTTTACCAAACTGAGACAACTGAAAAAATTCACTATTCGTATTTATAAGTACTTTACTTTCCTTTGAATATTTGATGTCTTATTGAAAAAAATTGTTCCAAGTTTAACATATTCTCGTGTGTATCAAGGTTTTTCATGTGCATACCTTCTGTGCTTTTGCTGTTCTCTTTACTTTCACGGTGGTTAGTGCTCTATAATAAGCTTTTAGTGCAGATACTAAGCTTTCTGTGTGGAATTTACGTGTGTCATGCCTATGCAGGTGTCCACGTATTCTTGTTCGTAATAACGCGTTCCATTCTGCGAATCCTCAAGCACCCATCTTGACGGCATTAACAGAAAAGATCATGAGTGACTTCAAATACCCCCCCAACGTGACACTAGTTGAGGATTAAGTGAAAGATAATAAATAAATAGTATTTGCTCTATAAAATGAACCGTTCCAATAATTCCCAGGTCCACAGGTGTATAGAAGTACATCAAGTCATGCAAACTGCTTAATTAAAAAAAAATAGTAATATAATTAACTGTGTGCCCAGCGATGGATTGGCGCCCTGTCCTGGGTCTATCTGCCCAGCGCCCGAGACGTTCTCCCCTGGATGGGCAAGGGGAACCCCACCGCGACCCTAATAGAGGATAAGCGGGAGATAATGAATGAATGAATAATTAACTGTTAATGGTTCAGTATAGCAAGAAATTGTGGACAAATGCTCCCAACTCTGTGGGAAAAGTTTAGGGCTGGCATGAGATGGCATTTAAGTTGATATAGACAAGATTTGGTGTAGCTGTTTTGGTCATTTTTTTAAAAAAACTTTAGGTATGCTATAAAATATTTATAATTTTAACTAGTTTAACATTCATTCATTCATTCATTCATTATTACCCGCTTTATCCTCTATTAGGGTCGCGGTGGGGTTCCCCATGCCCATCCAGGGGAGAACGTCTCGGGCGCTGCGCAGATAGACCCAGGACAGGGTGCCAATCTATCGCTGGGTACACACTCACTCACACAGACACACTCTATATGGGACAATTTGGAGAATTCAATTAACTTGAGCCATGTTTTTGGACTGTGGGAGGAAACCGAAGAACCCGGAGGAAACCCACGCAGACACGGGGAGAACATGGAGACTCCACCCAGATGGGGATTCGAACCGGGAATCCCTAGCGCTGAGAGGCGAACGTGCTAACCACTAAACCACCGTGCTGCCCAACTAGTTTAACATTTTAACATATTTCAAGTAAGGCTTTTTCTAAAAATATTGCACATTTTTACAATATTAAACTTCCATGTGTTTAGTTAAAGGTAAGATGAAAATGGGGTTTTGTGGCCTGATTTACACTGGAGATCAATTTTAAAGAATGATGTATGAAGAATTGATTTTTCAGAAATATTGAAATCTACATTGATCAACATTTGTTGGTTTTTCTTTTAATGTAATCATAAATTAGGTACAGCAATGACTGTAGCACAGAGAAAGATTACAACAAAATTGTCTGAAGCTTCCAACAGTCACCAATCAGTAGGGAGTGTACAGGCTTTGCTTTGAATGACTTCAGCTCATCTGTAACCACAGGATATCACTAGAAATATCACTTGTCTTTTGGGTTTAGATTTGGACTCTGGGCTTGGTCATTTCATTATTTTAATTTTTTTAGTTTAATGTAACTGCTTTACACTTTTTGCTGTATGACAGACAGGGGGAATTGTCCTGTATTGTTTTAAGGCTCGCATACCGTCCCTCTATAGTTCATTCATTTACTCCTTTCATAAATAACGTTTAAAGTTGTGGAGGGTATGGGGGATGGTGATGCAAAAACCCAACCCAGTACTCACAGGGTTAAAGAGAAGGATAAAACGCTTTTGATAAAATTGTCTGCCAAATGACCAAATGAAGGAACACCCTGGAGAGGTTACTAGTCTATCACAGAATGGGCAGACTAGCAAACATATATACTTTTTTTGGGAGGCAACCTGAGCTCCTGGAACAAACCCATACCGTCATGGGAAGATCATGCAAACTCCACTTAGAAAGAACATCCACACTTCTAACGATCAAACCCAGGCCCCTTCTGTGATAGTGAGAACACTAACCACAATGGCCCAATTTTCATCAGTTACATTACAAATTATTAACAATCTTAATAATAAAAGTTTATTTGTAATAAAATCATAATTCATCTGATGTTTATCATTCTAGTCAGTATGAAGCCTCCAGCACGTCGCCGGGTTTCACCAGCCCGTTTTTTTAATTTAAAGAAGTCAGAACCAAAGAAGAAGCAGAGAATTCAATGGCTTTCTGACAATCAAAAAAACCTCCTGGACGCTTTACAACAGCAACAAGTAAAGTCAGATTTGAATTTTTTTGAGCTTCAAAAACAAATGCCCAAGTGCTCCGAATGTGAGGTATGTTGCTTTTCCAGAGTATATATTTAATCTATCTTTTAATAAATGGTTCATAGACAGTATGTGAGTAAGTACAACTTAAAGGTTTGGACACACCACCATCTTGCTCCATTGTCTATTTTTTCCACTTACCAGATATACTTTGTAGATTTACAATTACAGACTGTAGTTCATCTGGGTACATTTTTTGTTTTAAATAGGTTCTCTGTTTTCTATTGATAACATCTCAGCGACACTGCTGGAATAAGAATAATATACCAACCAAATTATTTCTGTTTTGTGGTGGTACTGTTGGGGTCCTGACCATTAAAGGACAGAATAAAGGGAACTAGCACAGTATGTACTGTAGTTCACAAACAGATGGACTATAGTCTGTAATTTAAGCCCATCTTTTCAGTAAGTGGAACTGATATCATGGACTGATAGTGTAGCAATATATAGAAAACCCTGACAAATATCATGGAATCACATTTTTTTTTCATGCTGTTAAAATAGCAATGACACTGACGCCCAAAATCAAGCTGCGAGGTGGACTGCTCTGTGTAACTGGTCCTGTTGGATGGCAGCGGTGCTTCATGTGCTTTTTTTTCTTACAGAGGCACTTAATCACATTCATGCATAGATTTTATATGACTAGAAAACCAGTTGATGAATTAGCTTTATTTTTTTTAGTAAAAGCAACCATATATTTAGATTGAAACAAACCTGTATAAACCAATCATGCAGCTGATCACTGTCACAAAAGTTGATTTCTGTTTTTGCTAATACACTTTTTGCATTCTTAATTTATTGAGGTTTTGAAACTAGTTTTCACTAAGTTTTTTTTTAACTAGTTTGGTTTTTCTTTATAGATCCACCAGAATTAAGACACTGTTAATTGATAACAACAAAAATTTCTTGTTGAACTCTTCTCCTTAATGAGTTTTGGATGGCATGGTGGTGCAATGGTTAGTGATCACCTCACAGCAATACCTGTGTTTAATAATTTTTTTTCTGTGTTTCCCCAGTGTGTCTGTGTGCATTTCCTTTAAAACATTTGGCATGCTTAAAATTGCCTATATAATAGTATTATTTAATATTCAGTATTATTCAGTATTATTAGTTTTAGAAAAGCAGACTTCAGAGTGCTTTCTAATATTTCATTTAATGTAGCTAAAAGCTAATATTTAGAAGTTAATGGTTTCATGAAGGCCCAAATTAAAGCTTTAAAAAAAGTTTGTACATTTTCAGTGACCTGTGTTCGTTGTTCGTTAAAAGGGAAAAAAGGTGAAAGTGTGTCAATAAGTTTCTTGTTGTATATAAAGCATGTGCCACTGTTTTCTTCATAGACCATACTTACTTACTCTATTTACATTTGTACATCTGTTCCAAGATAGAATATAAACAAAGTAACGTGTGGTAGTAATGGATGAATTCAACAGTACTATTTACTTTTAGATAAAGAACATGATAAAGACCTTGAAGTTAAACCTGAGCAGGCGAGTGTTTGCTCATGTCAGAAAACTAAAACGTGAGGAACAAAAGACCAAAGTTCCCATTGAAATTTGGGGAGAATTAGCTGAAAGGATGGCTGGAGTCCAAGAGGAGACAATTTCTTCTGCCTTTTCTCAAGTATGTGAATCATTTTACCATCATGTAAATAAACCTCACACAAATGTTTCTGGTCTTCTTACCAACTCGCATACAATCTTAGGCAAAGGTTTGAACATAGGACAAATAAATCCTCCGTAGTAAACAGTTAAATATTCATCTTCCGCTTTATCCTACAGTTATATGCAAAAGTTTGGGCACCCCCCCCTATTAATCTTAATCATTTTTAGTTCTAAATATTTGGGTGTTTGCAACAGCCATTTAAGTTTGATATATCTAATAACTGATGGCCACAGTAATATTTCAGGGTTGAAATGAGGTTCATTGTACTAACAGAAATTGTGCAATATGCATTAAACCAAAATTTGACAGGTGCAAATGTATGGGTACCCTTATCATTTTATTGATTTGAATACTCCTAACTACTTTTTACTGACTTACTAAAGCCCAAAAATGGTTTGGTAACCTCATTGAGCTTTGAACTCCAAAGCCAGGTGTATCCAATCATGAGTAAAGGTATTTAAGGTGGCTAATTGCAAGTTGTTCTCTCAAATGATCTGAAAACAAAGCTTGTTCAACATAGTTGTTCAGGGGAAGGATACAAAAAGTTGTCTCAGATTTAACCTGTCAGTTTCCACTGTGAGGAACATAGTACGGAAATGGAAGACCACAGGGACAGTTCTTGTTAAGCCCAGAAGTGGCAGGCCAAGAAAAATATCAGAAAGACAGAAGAGGAGAATGGTGAGAACAGTCAAAGACAATCCACAGACCACCTCCAAAGAGCTGCAGCATCATCTTGCTGCAGATGGTGTCACTATGCACCGGTCAACAATACAGTGCACTTTGCACAAGGAGAAGCTGTATGGGAGAGTGATGCGAAAGAAGCCATTTCTGCAAGTACGCCACAAACAGAGTCGCCTGAGGTATGCAAAAGCACATTTGGACAAGCCAGCTTCATTTTGGAAGAAGGTCCTGTGGACTGATGAAACAAAGATTATGTTGTTTGGTCATACAAAAAGGTGTTATGCATGGCGTCAAAAAAAAAACGGTTCCATCATGCTTTGGGGCTGTGTGGCCAATGCCGGCACCGGGAATCTTGTTAAAGTTGAGGGACGCATGGATTCCACTCAGTATCAGCAGATTCTTTGAGAATAATGTTTAAGAATCAGTGACGAAGTTGAAGTTACACTGGGGATGTATATTTCAGCAAGACAATGATCCAAAACACTGCTCCAAATCTACTCAGGCAATCATGAAGAGGAACAATTACAATGTTTTGGAATGGCCATCCCAGTCCCCAGACCTGAATATCATTGAACATCTGTGGGATAATTTGAAGCGGGCTGTCCATGCTCTGCGACCTTCAAACTTAACTGAACTGGAATTGTTTTGTAAAGAGGAATGGTCAAAATACCTTCATAGGATCCAGGAACTAATTAAAAGCTACAGGAAGCGACTAGAGGCTGTTATTTTTGCAAAAGGAGGATCAACTAAATATTGATGTCACTTTTCTGTTGAGGTGCCCATACTTTTGCACCTGTCAAATTTTGGTTTTATGCATATTGCACATTTTCTGTTATTTAATCTGTATAATATATATATATATATATATATATATATATATATATATATATATATATATATATAATTTCTGTATAATATTTCAATTCTGAAATATTACTGTGGCCATCAGTTATTAGATATATCAAACTGAAATGGCTGTTGCAAACACCCAAATATTTAGAACTAAAAATGATTAAGATTAATAGGGGTGCCCAAACTTTTGTATATGACTGTGTATTAGGGTCACAGGGGATTCCCCGTGCCCATCCAGGGGAGAGCGTTTTGGGCGCTGGGCAGATACACCCAGGACAGGGTGCCAATCTATCTCTGGGCACACACTCACACACACAGACACACTATATTGTAGAGTGTAAATATTAAATAGTTTGTTAAAGCATATAATAAATGTACTAGCTGATGTTTTTTTTTTTTTTCTTTTTGATTTCTGCTAGATAGATAGAATCACTAAGACTTTTGCCTAAAACTGTATTTAGGTACTCTTCAATGTCTGGTGCCTTGTATAGTGTTTGATATTTTACAGGGATAAAAATAAATTACAGAGAAATTGACTCCTCACTATATTCATTCATTATCATCGGCTTTATCCTCTATTAGGGTCGCGGTAAGGTTCCCCATGCCCATCCAGGGGAGAACGTCTCGGGCGCTGGGCAGGTAGACCCAGGACAGGGCGCCAATCCATCGCTGGGCACACACCTACTCACTCATACACACTCTATATGGGGCAATTTGGAGAACTCAATTGACTTGATCCATGTTTTTGGACTGTGGAAGGAAACCGGAGAACCCGGAGGAAACCCAGGCGGACACGGGGAGAACATGGAAACTCCACCCAGATGGGGATTCAAACCGGGAATCCCTAGCGCTGAGAGGCGAACGTGCTAACCACTCCCTAGCGCTGAGAGGGGAACTTGAAAATTATTAGTAAAAAATAAAACCTGAAAAGTGTCTTTGTTCTATTAGATGCTTGTTATTGCCGCCATGGAACCCAGCAGCTTGCTTCATTCAGACCCCCCACGATCCATTAATACAAGTTTTAAAGACATGAAGACTATACCAATGAAACCTACGTTCATATCACCGTCTGCTTCAGAGGCTTCATCACTCAATAAGTCAAATAAGCAAGATAATGTTTCCACTAAGGAGGTAACATCTATTCACACTCAACCAACATCAAGTTCCACTGTAAAACAGAATTCTGAAGTCTTGCAGTCAAGTGTGTTGAGTCAAGACTCCATGAAGCCTTTCATAACCAGACCCAGTTCAAGTCTGCAGAGTAGTCAACAGTGTGAATCTGTTTTAAACCCAACTCCCCCAGTGTCAACTTCAAGTGCTGCAACTTCGGGAACAGCATCACTCTCATCACACTACAGTAATCAGGCAGAGTTATCAGAGAAAAATACACAAGAAAACGATTTCCAGAATAAATCTGTCTGGATGAAACATGTACTGGATTTTGAAAAGATTTACCAATTTATGAGCAACAAAACCTCTAAACCAATACTCACTGCTATGGGTATGTAATTATTATTTAATTAAAACATTTTCTCTAAATTACCATTTTAAATTCCACTACAATGAAACTTTCATCTGTCAAATTTAGAATGTGCCGTACTGTTGGACCTACTGATGGCTTTACCCGAAGAGCTCCCCCTGCTGGACTGTGTGGATTTGCAGCATCATCTTCTTCAGATATACACTCATCTGACTACACCTCAAGCAATGCCAAGAGCTAATCAAACCACTGTGAGTACCGGACATGAGTTAGGTCAGCTAGCTGAGAAAGAATCTTCCAGAAGTGAACAACATAGTAATAACTCCATTTCTTCCCCACAACCACAAAATCAAAAAACAGCCACAGAATTACCACTGGATAGTAATGACTTCTCAAGAAAGTCATCAGAACAGTTACTTAAGAATGATCAAAATAATTGGACAACAACTGGTTTTCGGCCCCTTAATCCATTCTTGGTGCCAGTGAAGCTCCTTAAACGACAGTAATTCGGAGAGTGCAACAACAAATAATTTTTTGTATAAGTGGTCTTTTTTAGAACAATAGTTTACAAGTTTAAAAGTGCACTGAGATGGTGATTAATTTATTAACTTTTTTGGTTGTATGTATGTGATTGTCTATTGTTACAAATTACTTACATCACAAGTCAAACAAATATGAAAGTGTTTTGTATTTTTGTGCTTCATTGTTTTAATAAAGATAAATAGAAGGATTAAAGTTGTTTGAGTTGCTTTTACTAAATATTTCCATAAAATAAATACTTTTATGGTGCTTTCTATTATAGTTTTATAGTAAATTATATAATTTATAGCATGTAATAGTTCACCCAGAGCAGTGAGTTCTATGATTTATGTGTTTGTCTGTGTGAGTGAGTGTGTGCCCAGCGATAGATTGGCACCCTGTCCTGTCCCCTCTCCCCGCGACCCTAGTAGAGGAAAAAGCGGAAGATGGATAGATGGATATTTTTTTCAGCCCCAATGTAACACACTGATTCTAAACATTTTCCAACATATTCAATACATATTAAGTTCAAAGTTACTTTATAATTATAAAAGAAACACGCAAACTAGGTCACTCTGTACAGCAACCGGACCCAAGGCCTTAAGGTCAGTATGCTTTCTACTACCCACAAACAGAGGGTCCTAAAAAGTGGAATGAAATAGGATAAACTTTTTAAATTGGTAAAAAAAAATTTTTAAATATATATGTTTGAAGATTTAAAGATTTTTTTTCTGCATTCAGGTAATAATGAAATAATTATCAAAAATTTTAAGAAAAAAATATAGGAACATAAAACTTCAAATAAGACATAAATAAATATATTTATTTTAAATAAACCATAAAAATGAACAGTTAAATAAAATTGTTAGTACGTTAGCTAATGTCCTAAAATAAGAAATGGAAATGTATCACAAATTGGATTTCATGTGCAGAGGTTTAAGGCTGATTAATTCTTGTATATGATTAATAATATGATTAATGATTATACTTTTGGAATTATTAAGCTAGTAAATGTAATTAATTGTGATTGGCAATTACTGTTTTTCTGTATTTTTTATGCTTAAAAATCTAATAAAGAGTATATGTAAATAATGTTTTCATCTTAGACATTGTTCTAAACAAAAATAACTTAATTGAGCAGCTTTTTTAAGGGATGTTACATTTTACAAGAAAACCATTATCTAAAATAAGTAGCAAAGCATAGATACTACCACAGATCATAAATTAAATTATATTTGTGTAATGCATGTTATACATTAAAAATATAAACAAAATCTATAAGCACATTTTTATCTATACTATAGTCTTTAGTTTCATTAAAGACATCAAGGACTTATTTTTAAACATCAGATGATCTGTATGTCCATTGTCTGGTAGATCTGCTGACATTTTCCTGTTAGAGATAATGGACATCATTTTAATTTCACAAGTCATACAACACAAACATTAATAAATGTCAATTAATGGTGGCTTAGGGCTTTGGCCTTTGAAAGGCAACATACAGGGTCAGTCATTATACAGCAATCCTGGGCCTTGGTTATGGTGGTAACCTATTGAACTTTGAATCTACAACCTTCAGATTGATAGCCCAACACACTAACCACTGAGCTTTCCGTGAGGTCAGACACTGATGTTGAAAGACAGTGCCTTGCCACTTTATTTCAGATGATCGTGCTAAACAGGACATTAAAGTTCAATATGAACAAATTTACTCAATTGTGTCTTAATGAGGACGGCACGGTCGCTTAGTGGTTAGCACGTTCACCTCTCAGCACTAGGGATTTCCGGTTTGAATCCCCATCTGGGTGGAGTTTCCATGTTCTCCCCGTATCTGTGTGGGTTTCTTCCGGGTTCTCTGGTTTCCTCCCACTGTCCAAAAACATGGATCAAGTCAATAGAGTTCTCCAAATTGCCGTGTTTGTGTTTGTGTGCATGTCTGTGTGTGTGAGTATGTGCCCAGCGATGGATTGGCGCCCTGTCCTGGGTGTATCTGCCCAGCGCCCGAAACGTTCTCCCCTGGATGGGCATGGGCATCCCCCCGCGACCCTAATATAGGATAAAGCAGAAGATAATGAATGAATGAATGTCTTTATGAATGTGGCACAAGTGAACAGTGATACAAAAATAGCCTTTAACATTTATGTAGTGTTTCCACAAAATTGGATACATACATTCACATGACTTGGTGCTTGATATTGGACACTTGTGTCGATAGAACTGATTTAAATGAAGATTCAAAGGTGTCCCAGGATATTTGTCCATATAGTGTATGTAAAAAATGTTTTGTGAGCTTTTGTAATGACAATAAAATTAAAATAAATATATATGTTTATAAGGTCGGCATGAACATTATTGAGGGGACAAACATTTGCTATTCCTTTACTGAACATTTAATTTCCTGAAATTGTGGTGATCATAAACACAACGCAAAAAAATAAAATATTCATATGTATATAAAAATTTTATTTATATTGTCCAGGACTACCTAAAATTGCTCTACACACCTACGGAAAGTTTTTTTTTTTTTTTTTTTAACTTACATTGTTGGTTCTCCCCACATTCCTAGATGGCGTTTGAATATGAGAAAATGAGAATGGGGTTGAAAAGGGATGGTTGGAAGATGTTAAATTGTAAGCTCGGTCAACCTCAGGAGTGCAGGAGTCTGCAGCTGGGAGTACAGGATTATCATATGTTGAATCATGAGCTGTAACACAGTATTCATTTAACCATGAATGAGCTAGAAGGCCAATCAGTGATATGCATAAAGTCAGGTGTATTTTAAAATTATTAAAATATCTTTAAGTAAATAATACCTGAGTTGAAAGCTTGTAATCTTTTCCTCGAAGGCCACTCAACATCCTCATTTAACCACTGATTTACGATAGCTTTTTGCTTTTCCTTCCTCCTAAATAAACAAGACAAAAGAAAATAAATGGTCAAGATAAGTCTTATGAACATTTTATCCTGTGACATTTTAGTTCTAACCTCTATGCACCTACATACAAACACAAACAATAACATTCACACTTAAATTAATTTGAATAAATCCAAAATCTCACCTATTTTGCTTTGTTCTATAAATCAAAACATAGGCTGAGAGCACTGCTACTGATGATACTAAAACCACAGCAACAACTCCCACTCCAGCGTAGAATCCCACTTTGTTAACCATGTACTTGCAATCTGCTCCAAGGTACCAGTTTGCATCTGTTTGAAGGCAACTTTAACATAAAATACACATGTTTAATTAATTTGAAGAGTACATTTTCAAGTATGAACTTAGATAAAATTCTAATTACAGACCGTTTATTAATCCACAGCGACGTTAATTACATAAGTGTCTTAAATGAAATGGATGAAAATAAATAAACATACTATATTAGATAATATAATACTATTATAGAAGAAATATTGAATAAATACTCACTAGCAACTTGGACCTTGCTTAGAAACCACACAGGTGCCTTTATTCATGCAGTTTTTAGGTTTAGGATGATCAGGATGACAGGGGTTTACACATAAAAGTTTACCCAACACAGTGGTAGGAGTATAAAACTGCTGATATTCCAATGGAAGCATAGCTGTAACTTGTTTGCATATTTCTGCCAAAAAAGTGATGAGTAAAATGAATGAAAATCTCCTAAATAGTATACATGCCCATTGAATGTATTATTCTTTTATGGGAGGGTGATTTACAAATAGTAATATTTGTAAATATTAATCTTATATTAATCCAAAATTTACAGCTTTTCCAGCCACACAGGTTAGGAAAAACTTTACATTTAATATTATGATTTTAAAATATACAGACAAGCTGACTCAAATAAGGATTTTATTAGTTTCATTGTTTAAATTCACTTGTAATACTTTGGAATTAGAGGTTCTCTATTCTTTCTCTTGATGCTCTCTATTCTTTTTTTTCTTATTAGACATTATTATTATTTGTTCATTATTTGATAATATGATTATAATAATTTGTTTATTATTATTAAGAACAAGCCTTTGATATAAGCACAGATAAATAAATGTTTGCAACATAGCATTCAAACCCATCATTTAGTTTTTTTTTAAATTATTTTTTTAATCTATGATTATTATTGTCTGACCTTTCTTTGCATAATGCATCATATATTTACAATAGAGGACAGACTGTAGGCAGACCTGTCAAGCACAATCTATGTCTACAAAACCACATTGTTGTAATTTGTGCAGGATTAGACTTGGCATTATCCTGCTGAAATAATCTTGAAGATACTGAAATACCAATGAAGGCCTCCACATCAATGTTGTACAATTACTTAGTTTGGGAATATTTATTTGTTTTAAAAAAAAAATACTTTTTTTGACAGTCAAAAACTATCATCATCATCATGATCGTCATCATTATTAATATTATAAAACATACAGGCGGCACGGTGGCTTAGTGGTTAGCACGTTCGCCTCTCAGCGCTAGGGATTTCCGGTTCGAATCCCCATCTGGGTGGAGTTTCCATGTTCTCCCCGTGTCTGCGTGGGTTTCCTCCGGGTTCTCCGGTTTACTCCCACAGTCCAAAAACATTGAACAAGTTAATTGAATTCTCAAAATTGCCCCCTATAGAGTGTGTCTGTGTGAGTGAGTGTGTGCCCAGTGATAGGTTGGCGCCCTGTCCTGGGTCTATCTGCCCAGCGCCCGAGACGTTCTCCCCTGGATGAGCATGGGGAACCCCACCACGACCCTAATAGAGGATAAGCGGGAGATAATGAATGAATGAATAAAACATACGATTTACCTGTAATTTAAAAAAAAAAAAACCTTGTTCATCCAAAAATGTATTATACTACAATGTAGCTGTTTTTTTTCCTTAATTACTGACTTGCGTTATTTTCTTATTTGTAAGTCGCCTTGGATAAAAGTGTCTGCTAAATGACAATGTAAATGTAATTAAAACATTACACCTGTAATAAATTCATAGCACCAAATCTGGTGGTGTTAGGTGATGTCAGAGTGGGATTTTTTGGAAAATTTTAAATGATTAAATATGTTAATAATTACAGATTTAAATTGATGGGTATTTTATTGGATTTACCTTATTGTTTCATACATTCTCTACTTTCAATTATGCTTACAATATAACTTGAACTTTTTTAGTTCTACAATAACAGACAGTCTATATGTTCTCTAATGAACAGGATCCATAGAAGATCATCACTGATTAATTACTATTACTACAGTGTGATCCTCAACACTGCACCAACAGTGATGTGGTAAATGTGTGTTAGTTTGCATTGTGCTTTGAATCATATACAACAGTGCTACTTAACTTTTACAACTTTGTGTTTACTTACTGTGCACTCTTTTGGACCTATGCTCCTTATTACCCCACCTTGCAATTTTACAATTTTAGACATTAACTCATTTGTTTTTGCACAGTTTGCATGAATCATCCCTTAAATACTTTATCAGTGCTCACAAATTGTTGGTGGCTGTACATTTTTGGTTTGCAGATTATTATTAGTCCAATAAAGATACTTAGGTAATTAAAATGTCCAGCAAAACTACTGCATTATAAACCCTTAGTGCAACACAAGAAAACTCACTAATGTCAGATCAGTGCAACTGTAGGGCTGATAAATATCTTCTACCAAACAAGACCTGCTTTGTGCTTCCTTTTTTACCTAACTTGGAAGCACTTTTCAAGTAAACAAGAGGTGACTCATGGGATCATCATGATGTTTTAAAAAAAGCACACATGTTTGTATCTCACAACTGTAAGTGTAAAACAACAACAACAAAAAAATATATATGATTATGTACCTACATAAAGAATTAATTTTTATGAATAACAGAACCATTACTTTGGTGGTGTGATGTCGAACATCAAATGGTTTTGCTAATATGATGGGTGTAGTTAGTCTAATGTTTAGGGAATAGCAGATACATATTGAAAGTGGTTGTTTGCTTTTGCAGTGATTACAGAGGTAGCTTTGGTCTTAACTCAGACTCAACTTTGTACTCACAGTGGTTAAGAGTGTAGTTTGTGTTGTATAAGTTGTCACTTTAGTACCATGTTCTACATGTTTTTATTTACCTGTTTTATTGAGTTCACTTTTTTCAACTTTGTATTCTGTAATCGTAAGGTTTGGGCAACCTAGAGTAGAAAAATAAGTTGTTGTGAGTCTAAAAGATGAAAAAGGTCAATCAGATGTATTGTAAGGAACTTACCATTCAACGAGGTAGAACAGTTTGTAACTGACTTAAGGGAATTTTCCACCTCATCAAAAACCTTAATGTATTGTTCTTTGATATTGTTGTTTTCTATTCCCACAATAATGTCATGTTTAACATTCACACTGGGGACAGAATTTCACAATTTACAGAGTATCAAAAGCCAGTAGATACATAAACACAGTTTTATGGATAATAAAGGTAAATGCGTGACAGATTGCCTTACATGCTTCTTTTTATTCGAATTTGTAAACTAGCTGTGTTTTAGAGCACACACCTTTTTAGAGCCGTTCCTTCTCTCCTTACCCTTCTTCTTTCGCTTGGACTATTTATAGTGCTTCCCTCACTGTGTTTTAAAAAGACAGAATTATATTTGTAGTCTATTACAATTACAGGATTTAATGCATGGTTAAAATTTTACAAAATGTTACTTTAATGTAAATTTTAAAAAGGTTATAAATGTACCTGAGTATTATGTTTGATATATTAATAAAGTTTGTGATTGAGGACTTGTAGTATGGTATCATCTGTAAGATAATAAATATGTAATATTTAGTTTTATTATCTGCATTTTGCTAAGACAACAAAAAAGTGTTATTCTAACATTTCAATATAATAAGGTTATATTTCATTCTCATTACATTTAAGCAACTTTATTGTTACTGAAATGTATATTCATTTAAATGTATATTGTTTTAACACCAACCTGTTCTCTGAAGTTGTTTGTAAATGTTTTATATGCCTCTGAAGATGTATTACTGTATTGTGGATTATATTCTTCATTTATTTGTATTTCAGCAACTGTTTCAACTTCAATTATATCTGAAAAAGCAGAAATGTATGTGTGATTATATTTATACACAGCATTTTTTAGTCCAGTAACCAAGTAAACAAGTAAATCTAAGACTGCATACGGTGGTGTGTAAAATTATTTATTCAATTTATTCAAATTAAATTATTCAATACTGTTACCAAAAAGATGATCATTACAGCCAAAATGTAACCATAACCATATTGTTATATAAAAAAAAAACAGTGAGACTTCAACAAACCTGGAGCTGTTATTTCACTGTTGACAGTTTCACAGAATCTTCCAGTTATGCCAGGGGGACAGTAACAGCCATTTAAACTTGGATTTGGGGTCCCTCCATTTTCACACACTATAGGTGGTCTGGAAGAGGTAGTAGTCCTTGTAGTTGTAAATGTAGAGTGGGAAGTTGTGGTAGGAATGACTGTAATGGTAGGAGCATTAGTTGCTAGGCCAGAGTGAGTGGTTTGATCCATGTTGGATAAAGTTGTTTGAAAAACAGTATTTGTTGTTCCAGAATGTGCAGAAATTGTAGAGGGGTCATCAGCTGTTGTCAGTGAAGCACCAGGTGTTGTTGTATATCCAACGGTTGTACTTATTTCTTTTGCAGTAGTTGACAACAATGGTGTATTCAATGTTCCAAATTGTGTAGTTGTAGAAAAACTGTTTGTTGTCAACAAATCAGTTGTAATTGTAGGTGTACTGTCGGTTGTTTTGAACAAAACTTCTGATGTTGTTTTACTCATGCTGGTTATCATGCTTGTGTCAGGTGTAGTATTATGTAATCCTATTGTCATATCTGACAATGGTGTAGATGAATCTTTTGTTGTCATAGCAGTAAGAGGGGTTGACAGAGTTGCATCTGATGTAAATGTATCTGGTGCTATAGTGGTATCTGAATCATATGTAGATGTATATAAATTGTCTGTTGTTATTCCTGGACCTTCTGTTATTGCAGTATGTGTACTAGTCGTATGTAAATCTGTTGTAGTTGTATATGAACCAATTGTACCCAAAACGACTGTTGTTAAAATGTCTGCAGTGACACTGGTTGTACCTAAAGGTGAAGTATTTATATCTTGTCCTATTGTGCTACCAATGTCAATTGTAGGTGCTGGTGAACTGCCTGTTGTTGTTACCAGAGTTTCGGATGTTAAAGAAGTGGAACTTATCATAGTTGCACTTGTAGCTGAATCAGTTGTAGGTGGTGGTAAACTGACTGTTGTCATTATTGATGCTTCTGATGTCAGATGAGAGATGCTGCTTGTTATAGTAATATCTGGTAAAGTTGTATCTGGTTCGGTTGTTGTGGTACCTAAGAGGTTAGTTGTCAAATATTCATCTGGTGTAGCTGTGACTAGTCCACTTGTAACTGTATTTGTTGTGGCTGTATTCAGTCCTGTTGTAGAAAGTAAATCAGTGGCTGTTACAGAAATTTCTGTTGTTTCCAAACTTTCTGATGTCATGGTGGTAAAACTTGCTGTAGCTAATTCACTTGTAGCTGAATCAGTTGTAGATGTTGGTAAACTGTCTGTTGTCATTATTGATGCTTCTGATGTCAGATGAGAGATGCTACTTGTTATAGTTATATCTGGTAAAGTTGAATCAGGTTCGGTCGTTGTACCTGAATCTGGTGTAGCTGTATGTGAACCACTTGTTGTTCCTAAATGTGATGTAGTTATATCTAGCCCTGTTGTGGTACCTATAAGATTGGTTGTCAAAGATTTATCTGGTGTAGCTGTGACTAGTCCACTTGTAACTGTATGTGTTGTAGCTGTACTCAATTCTGTTATGGAAGGTAGATCAGTGACTGTAGCATAACTTTCTGTTGGTTCCAAAGTTTCTGATGTCATGGTGGTAAAACTTGTTGCTGTAGTTTTATCTGGTGTTGCTGTATCTAGTTCACTTGTAGCTGAATCAGTTGTAGCTGTTGGTAAATTGTCTGTTGTAATTACGGACACTTCAGATGTCAGATGAGAGATGCTACTTGTTGTAGTTATATCTGGTAGAGTTGTATCAGGTCCAGTTGTTGTACCTGAATCTGCTGTAGCTGTATGTGAACCACTTGTTGTTCCTAAATATGATGTAGTTATATCTAGCCCTGTTGTGGTACCTAAGAGATTGGTTGTCAAAGATTCATCTGGTGTAGCTGTGACTAGTCCACTTGTAACTGTATGTGTTGTAGCTGTACTCAATTCTGTTGTGGAAGGTAGATCAGTTACTGTAACAGAACTTTCTGTTGTTTCTAAAGATTCTGATGTAATTGTGGTAACACTTGATGTTATTTTATCAGTTGTTGCTGTATCTGGTACATTTGTATTTAAATCAGTTGTAGATGTTGGTGAACTGTCTGGTATAGTTGTATCAGGTCCAGTTGTTGTACCTGAATCTGCTGTAGCTGTATGTGAGCCACTTGTTGTTTCTAAATGTGATGTAGTTATATCTAGCTCTGTTGTGGTAGCTATAAGATTGGTTGTCATAGATTCATCTGGTGCAGCTGTGACTAGTCCACTTGTAACTGTATTTGTTGTAGCTGTACTCAGTTCTGTTGTGGAAAGTAAATCAGTGGATGTTACAGAACTTTCTGTTGTTTCCAAACGTTCTGATGTCATGGTGAAACTTATTGATGTAGTTTTATCAGATGTAGATGTATCTGGTTCACTTGTAGCTGAATCAGTTGTAGATGTTTCTAAATTGTCTGTTGTCGTTACTGACGCTTCAGATGTTAGATGAGCGATGCTGCTTGTTATAGTAATATCTGGTAAATTTGTATCAGGTCCAGTTGTTGTAGCTGTAGCTGTATGTGAACCACTTGTTGTTCCTAAATGTGGTGTACTGATATCTAGATCTGTTGTTGTACCTAAGAGATTGGTTGTAGTAAAAGAATTGTTTGTTATTGTGACTAAAATGTCAGATGTTGTGGCAGTGTGACTAGCTGCCAAGCTTGTATGTGTAACTGTAGGTAAACTATCTGTTTTTGGTTTCAATGTTTCCGATGTCATGTCAGAGAAAGTTGTATCTGTAGCTTCTTTTGGTGTCATTGTATCTGTTTTATCTGAAAGTGAGATGAATGATGTGGTAAACAAATCTTCAGATGTTGTTGTCATGAGAGTTGTCATAGATAAATCTGGTGTAGCTGTAATTTTTGAGCTTGAATCAGCTGTAGACATATCCACAGGTGTTATTGGATCTTCTGATGGTATCATCATAAAAGTATTTTTTGTTGCATCTGATGTAGTTCTATCTGTTCCTAATATCTTCAAATCAAGTGTTGATGCATTTTTTGTTGTTGTTGGTCCTCCTCTTTTTGTTGTTGTAGCTGTAGTTGAACTAACTGTTGTCATTCCTTTTTCATCTGTTATGACAGTGATATTGTTGTTCCTATTTACATGTAGTGAAGCTGTATCTTCTGCTGTTGTAGTACCTGAGTCAAATGTCTCAAATCAATAAAATGGTTTAAATTTTTGCACCTTCTGTTGTTATGGTAGTAAGATTGATTGCCCATCACTGTTACTTATCTGACCATCTGTGATTTCATAGCAATTCATAACATTTTGTCATTTTTAGACAGAGAACCTATGAGGAGCAGAATCAATGGGTGGGGGGGGGCTAACACAAAAAGTGTTAATGTAACCAATAATATTGTATGTATTTCATATAGATGTTAAATTCATCAGAAACCATCAGCCGAGAATTCAAAAAAGGACAATCACACGTGACAATCATTTTTGGTTTACAATAAAGGGATAACACAACTCCTGGCATATAATTATGGAATCACAACCTTCTGAGAATTTCAATAGTTTTATTTTTAAATTAAAATTAATTTATTTCCACATTTCAAATAGAGAGGCAGTGAGACATGTTACTTTTTTTCCCAAACTTTCAACCTTTAGGTATTAAAACAAGATATATATACAGTATATATATATATATATATATATATATATATATATATATGTATGTATATGTGTATATGTATATATAGCTGGACTACCTCCGTCTCTCTGCTTCCTGGTTGTCTGCTGTCACTCCCCCTGTTCACTTCACTGATAGCTTCCCCCTCTGGCCCTACATGTGCCCCTGTTCCACCCTCCAACTCCAGGGATACCCTCACACTTCCTTTGTTGCCGCCGCAATCAAACTCTGCCTACTACTTAATTACTGTGCTTAAACTGCTTTTTGTAGGTTTTTCTTAGCTGTATTCCCAGTTCCTCATACATAACACCACCAGAGCACTACAGCAAATACCATAGTCGACTCTGACCCTTTATCACGCTCTGGCCTTCCAGCCTCTTTCTTAAAAGTTGGGACTACAATTACCATGAGGGGGGGGGGGGGGGGGGGGGGGGGGGGGGGGGGGGGGGGGGGGGGGGGGGGGGGGGGGGGGGGGGGGGGGGGGGGGGGGGGGGGGGGGGGGGGGGGGGGATATATATATATATATATATATATATATATATATATATATATATATATATATATATATATATATATATATATATATATATTAATTAGACTTCATTAGATTTTCAACCTAATGGTAAATAAACAGAACTGAATCAAACCAATGAGACAAACACATTATATTATATGAAGTATGGTTAACTTTGGGATTAGCAGATCATTTAAAAGTGAAATTAAAGTGAGGTCATTTATATCAATAGGATGAGAATCAGGTGTGAGAGGGCATTGGGATTTATTTAAAGAACAGGAATGTATTAAAGTACGAGTCATAAAATAAACAATGGATATTTCTTAATATCTCAGAAAATGAGGATTGTTAATTAGGAGATATAAGAAGAATACTGAACCACAATGGTGTGCATGGCAGAAGAGCAAACAGCAGTGAATTATACAAGCACAGTCTCAAGGAATCTGTCCGGATCTTATTTCTAAATTTCCCAATACATGTTTACAAACATTTCTTGGAAAGCTCATATTTTAATAGATCTCTATTATATTACATAAAACAGCACTTACTTGCACATAGATTAAAAACAATTGATTTTAGATTCACATTCAAATTGTTCACATACATTTGCCATTCACAGATAATAAAGGTCATAATTATATTTTTCATTATAAAAAAATTAAATGCTTTTGTTTGATTTGGCTATATAGCTATGTTTGTGATTTGAAAATTTGAATACGTTTTAGGGGAAAACAACATTCTAAAGGTTTCACAAACTTTTAAGCACAGATAGACACACAGACAGATATGTATATTGTATATTGTATATAGATAGACACACAGACAGATTATGTATATTGTATATTATGTATTAAGTTTCTTGTTAAAACTTCTTATGCTGGGACCATAATTAAATAGCACATTATTTCTCCAAATATTTATGAAAAACATATATAAATATATGTGAAATAATTAATAAGATATAATCTTAAATTAAAAAAAGACATGTTGTTCCTCATAGGGGATGTAATAGAAAATTAATAAATCACAAAACATATTGACATCAATATATTTTCTAAATTTAATTTTGTTGTATTATAAAAATTGATCTTACCTGGAGGCAAGAAGAGACAAAAAAATATAATAATATAGTTTTTCCAAGTATGAGCCATAATTGCATGAATCAATGGCAATACATCTCCTACACACACTTTCTTAACTCTTAATACTAAAATATTTAGATAACAAAGCAGGAAAAGTGCAGAGTTCTGAAGTTCAACCCTTTAATTACTTTATTTGCTTGGATCTAGAATTAACTTGTGATGCAATAAATTTTATGGTCTTGATGTTCCAAATTTCTTTCAATGAGTAACAATTCAAATGAATGTGTAAATGTGTAAAGAAGTGTGAGTAATTCTTTTACACGTCTACACCCAAAATGCTAACATTTTTTAATAGCATATTAAAACATGGGACATATAAGCACATGTATCTCCAACATATATTGTTTAGGCTGTATTCAGTAATCCTGTGTAAAATACAGTAGGTTTAATACATAAGCTATTCAAAGTAATTTGTGTTGTAAATGTATGCTTACAGGATTTAAGAAAGCAGTTTTGACTTTTATTTTGTCAGGCGGTAGCAATATTAATAATGCACAGGTTTTAGATATCAACCCACAGTCCTTGTTGAAAAAAAAAAAAGTTGAAACAGGTTTAATTGCTCGATCTACATAAATGTCCAGAATACTACTACACACTGGACATTTAATCATTATCTTTCCTCAGTCCTCCACTCAATCCTCTTCTAGGGTCACGGGATGGAGGCCCCATGTCCATCCAGGGAAGAACGTTTTGGATGCTGGGCACCAATCTATTGCTGGGCACACTCACTCACACAAAGACACACACACAAACATGCTATATGTGGCAATTTAGAGCATTCAATTTACCATAATCCATGTTTTTTCGACTGTGGGAGGAAACTGGTAAACCCAGAGGAAACCCACGCAAAAAACATGGAAACTCCACCCAGACTGGGATTCGACCTGGAATCCCCAACACTGAGAAGCAAATGTACTAACCACTAAGCTATGCCTCCACCACACACTGTTACTAAAGTAAAAAAATACTTTACTTTTAAACAATTTTAAAAGTTTATATAGAACTTCTTTGACCTTTGGTTTTGAAGTGACATTGTAAATAAGCTAAAGAATGCAATATCTTTTGATGACCGTATTGCCATTAAAGCAATATCTCCAGATTCCAGTGGCAATAAAAAGGTATCTTATGAGCATAAATGGAACATAAATGTGTACCTTTGACACTATATGACCAACCTAGAAACTACTGGTGATGTGTCTGTCCATAATCTGAGTGAGTGAAGGCAGATCCTCGCAAGCTGTGTGACCTTAATAAACTTTTACTTACTGAGACAATCATCTCTGTGGCCATCTTGTTTTTTAGCAATGACAAATATCACTTCAAATTGATATAGAATCTTTTAAATGATTATATTTATTATATAAATTATATAATATAAATTGTTGGGTGGCACGGTAGCTTAGTGGTAAGCACATTAGCCTCTTAGCACTAGGGATTCCCGGTTCGAATCCCAATCTGGGTGGAGTTTCCATGTTCTCCCAGTGTCCGCGTGGGTTTCCTCCAGGTTCTCCGGTTTCCTCCCACAGTCCAAAAACATGGATCATGGTCAATTGAATTCTCCAAATTGCCACATATCCACAGAGTGTGTTTGTGTGAGTGAGTGAGTAAGTGAGTGTGCCCAACTATAGATTGGCCCACCTGTCCTCGGTGTATCTGCCCAGCGCCTGAAATGTTCTTCACTGGATGGGCAATGGGAACCCCTGCTGCGACCCTAGTGGAGGATAAAGTGGAGGGTAATGGATGGATATAATGTAAATTGTTATATAATAATTTTTAAGGATATTTTTTATTGCTGTTTATTTTTGTCCCTATATGTGATTTATATTTGGTCTCTTTTCGTACTGTTCTTTATTCAGTATTTTTATTGTTGTTTGATATCTGTGATCTAAAAATCTAATTGCAAAATCTACCTTTTAAACCAGTAAATTGTGGAATCATGGATAGCCATCCAGAGTGGAATGAGGATTAACACGAGTTTCCGGTTAGAGGTGAAGTCCCTTTTAAAGATATACAATTAGCATACCAGATCCTTCCAGATAAAGTATACCTCAGGTTTTTCAGCTCTATTTCTGTACAGACAAATGAAACTTCATTTGATCAAACCCCTTGGCAGAAACACACCACAATAAGGAAATAATTCCGGATTTGGCTGAATCAATCCTCACGGGTCAGACCCAATGACTCACACTGCATGATGGACTAATGGACATCAGATGAGTCAGAAGAGGGGGCTGATTGACAGGGGCTTTCGTTTTCTATCTTATGGGTAACTGGTTCAAATGAGTAAAATAAAATGTTTTTTTTTAATTGTTACACTTACAGGCAGTTCTGGCAAGTGTTCAGCATGTCGTCCTTTATGGGAGGTGCTAAATCAAGTTCAGATAAGCACAGAGTTATGTCAACCACCACTTGCAGCCAGTTTGTAGGATGGATCTACTACATGTAGTGTTCAATGGATCTATTGCCCTGTTTGATCCTAGAAATTAGTTCACCCTGGGATTTTGTGGCTTGATTTACACTGGAGATCATTTTTAAAGAATGATGTATGAACACTTGATTTTTTAGAAATATCGAAATCTACATTGATCAACATTTGAGGGATTTTTTTTATTTGATCATAAATTAGGAACAGCAATGACTGTAGCACAGAGAAAGATTACAACAAAATTGTCTGAAGGTTCCAACAGTCACCAATCAGTAGGGAGTGTACAGGCTTTGCTTTGAATTTGACTTCAGCTTATCTGTAACCACAGGATATCACTGGTCCCTCGTATTGCTCTGATGTGACTTTGCTCCACTCTTCTTTCAGTTTCACAGTTCTGTGCCTGTTGTGGGTTTCTTGGCCATAACTTTGTTGCCAATGACATTCCAGAAGTTTTCTTTTGGGTTTAGATCTGGACTCTGGGCTGGCCATTTCCTTATTTTAATGTTTTTAGTTTGATGGAACTGCTTTACCCTTTTTGTTGTGTGACAGACAAGGGGAATTTTGTATTGTTTTACTGCTCGCATACTGTACCTCTATAGTTCATTCATTGACTTCTTTCATAAATCACTTTTAAGGTTGTGGAGGGGGGGGGTGATACAAAAACCCAACCCAGTACTCACAGGGTTAAAGGGAAGTAACACTCTGGACAGGTTAGTAGTCTATCACAGAATGGGCAGACCATCAAACTGTACTTTATGTAATTTTTTTGGGAGGCAACCTGAGCTCCTGGAAGAAACTCATACAGTCATGGGAAGATCATGCAAACTCCACTTAGAAAGAACATCCACTCTTCTAACAATAATAACCCAGGCCCTTTTTGTAATAGTGAGAACACTAACCACAATGGCACAATCTTCATCAGTTACATTACAAATTATGATCTTAATAATGAAAGTTGAATTTATTTGTAATAAAATCATAATTCATCTGCTGTTTATCATTCTAGTCAGTATAAAGCCTCCGGGTTTCACCAGCCCGTTTTTTTAATTTAAAGAAGTCAGAACCAAAAAAGAAGCAGAGTATTGGATGGCTTTCTGACAAAAAAAACCTCCTGGATGCTGTAGACTGTAATTCATCTGGGTAAATTTTTTGTTTTAAACCCATAGGTTCTCTGTTTTCTATTGATAACATCTCAGCGACACTGCTGGAATAAGAATAATTTACCAAACAAATTATTTCTGTTCTGTGGTTGTACTGTTGGGGTCCTGACCATTAAAGGACAGAGTAAAGGGAACCAGCACAGTATGTACTGTAGTTCACAAACAGATGGACTTCAGTCTGTAATTTTAGAACTGCGAAGCCCATCTTTTCAGTAAGTGGAACTGATATCATGGCCTGATAGTGTACCAATATATAGAAAACCCTGACAAATATTATGGAATCACAATTTTATTTCCCTCTGTTAAAATAGCAATGACACTGACGCCCAAAATCAAGCTGCGAGGTGGACTGCTCTGTGTAACGGTCCTGCCAGCCGCTAGAGGGCAGCGGTGCTTTATGTGTTTTTTGTGGGGGTTTTTTTCTTGCAGAGGCACTCCATCACATTCATAGACTGTTTATGACTAGAAAACCAGTTGATGAAATAGCTTTATTTTTTTGTAAACGCAACCATATATTTACATTGAAACAAACCTGTATAAACCATAGAAATCATGCAGATGATCACTGTCGCAAAAGTTGTTATCTGTTTTTGCTAATACACTTCTTGCATTCTTAACTTATTGAGGTTTTGAAACTAGTTTTCACTAAGTTTTTTTTAACTAGTTTGTTTTTTGTTTATAGATCCACCAGAATTAAAACACTGTTTATTGAGAACAACAAAAATGTCTTGTTGAACTCTTCTCCTTAATGAGTTTTGGATGGCATGGTAGTGCAATGGTTAGTGATCACCTCACAGCAAGACCTGTGTGTTTCTGCGTTCCCCACTCTGTCTGTGTGGATTTCCTTTAAAAAAGCTGGCATGGGACGGCACGGTGGCTTAGTGGTTAGCACGTTCGCCTCTCAGCACTAAGGATTCCCGGTTCGAATCCCCATCTGGGTGGAGTTGCCATGTTCTCCCCGTGTCTGGGTGGGTTTCCTCCGGGTTCTCCGGTTTCCTTCCACAGTCCAAAAATATGGATCAAGTCATATGAGTTCTCCAAATTTCCCCATGTAGAGTATGTTTGTGTGAGTGAGTGTGTGTGCCCAGCGATAGGTTGCCGTCCTGTCCTGGGTGTGTCTGCCCGGCACCTGAGACGTTCTCCCCTGGATGGGCATGGGGAACCCCACCACAACCCTTATACATGATAAAGCGGAAGATAATTAATGAATGAAAAATTTGGCATGTTTAAAAGCGTTTTGGTAGTAAAATTGCCTATATAATAGTATTATTCAATATTCAGTATTATTCAGTAATGTTAGTTCTAGAAAAGCAGACTTCAGAGTGCTTTCTAATATTTCATTTAATGTAGCTAAAAGTTGGCGCCCTGTCCTGGGTCTATCTGCCCAGCGCCCGAGACGTTCTCCCCTGGATGGGCATGGGGAACCCCACCGCGACCCTAATAGAGGATAAGCGGGAGATAATGAATGAATGAATGTAGCTAAAAGCTAATACTTAGAAGTTAATGGTATGTTTCATGAAGCCCCAAATTAAAGCTTTAAAAAAGTTATTTATGCAATATCAGTGAACTGTGTTTATTACAGTTGAAAGGAAAAAAAGGTGAGTCTGTCAATTAATAAGTTTTTTGTTGTATATGAAGCATGTGCCAATGTTTTCTTTATAGACCATACTTACTTACTCTATTTACATTTGTACATTTGTTCCAAGATAAAATATAAACAAAGTATTGTGTGGTAGTAATGGATGAATTCAACAGTACTATTTACTTTTAGATAAAGAACATGATAAAGACCTTGAAGTTAAACCTGAGCAGGCGAGTTTTTGCTCATGTCAGAAAACTAAAACGTGAGGAACAAAAGACCAAAGTTCCCATTAAGATTTGGGGAGAATTAGCTGAAAGGATGGCTGGAGTCCAAGAGGAGACAATTTCTTCTGCCTTTTCTCAAGTATGTGAATCATTTTACCATCATGTAAATAAACCTCACACAAATGTTTCTGTTTTTTTTTTTTTTACCAACTCGCATACAATCTTAGGCAAAGGTTTGAACATAGGACAAATACAGACTCCGTAGTAAACAGTTAAATATTTAAAATGTAAATATTTTGTTAAAGCATATAATAAATGTAGTAGCTGATGTTTTTATTTTTTTATCTTTGATTTCTGCTCTGGTATGTAAAATTAAGTAAACAAATTGCAACTATTCATGTAAAGTTTAGGCTCTATAAAAATGTACTAGCCTATTTTTACTTAATATATAATATCTTAATGACAATCTTCAGATAGAATTACTAGGACTTTTGCTTAAAACTGTATTTAGGAACTCTTCAATGTCTGGTGCCTTGTATAGCGTTTGGTATTTCACAGGGATAAAAATAAATTAGAGAGAAATTGACTCCTTACTATAATTAAAACAATTTATACTATATAAACATTATTAGTAAAAAATAAAACCTGAAAGGTGTCTTTTTTCTATTAGATGCTTGTTATTGCCGCCATGGAATCCAGCTTGCTTCATTTAGACCCCCCACGATCCATTAATACAAGTTTTAAAGACATGAAGACTATACCAATGAGACCTACGTTCATATCACTGTCTGCTTAATAGGCTTCATCACTCAATAAGTCAAATGAGCAAGATAATGTTTCCACTAAGGAGGTAACATCTATTCACACTTAACCAACATCAACCAACAGCATCTATTCACACTAAACCAACATGAAACAGAATTCTGAAGTCTTGCAGTCAAGTGTGTTGAGTCAAGACGCCGTGAAGCCTTCCACAACCAGACCCAGTTCAAGTCTGCAGACTAGTCAACAGTGTGAATCTGTTTCAATCCCAACTCCCCCAGTGTCAACTGCAAGTGCTGCAACTTCGGGAACAGCATCACTCTCATCACACTACAGTAATCAGGCAGAGTTATCAGAGAAAAATACACAAGAAAACGATTTCCAGAATAAATCTGTCTGGATGAAACATTTACTGGATTTTGAAAAGATTTACCAATTTATGAGCAACAAAACCTCTAAACCAATACTCACTGCTATGGGTATGTAATTCTTATTATTGAATTAATACATTTTCTCTAAATTACCATTTTAAATTCCACTGCAATGAAACTTTCATCTGTCAAATTTAGAATGTGCCGTACTGTTGGACCTACTGATGGCTTTACACGAAGAGCTTCCCCTGCTGGACTGTATGGAATTGCAGCATCATCTTCTTCAGATATACACTCATCTGACTACACCTCAAGCAATGCCAATAGCTAATCAAAGCACTGTGAGTACCGGACATGAGTTAGGTCAGCTAGCTGAGAAAGAATCTTCCAGAAGTGAACAACATAGTAATAACTCCATTTCTTCCCCACAACCACAAAATCAAAAAACAGCTACAGAATTACCACTGGATAGTAATGACTTCTCAAGAAAGTCATCAGAACAGTTACTTAAGAATGATCAAAATAATTGGACAACAACTGGTTTTCGGCCTATTAATCCATTCTTGGTGCCAGTGAAGCTCCTTAAACGACAGTAATTCGGAGAGTGCAACAACAAATATTTTTTTTTTTATAAGTGGTCTTTTTTAGAACAATAGTTTACAAGTTTCAATGCACTGAGATGGTGATTAATTTATTAACTTTTTTGGTTGTATGTATGTGATTGTCTATTGTTACAAATTACTTTCATCACAAGTCAAACAAATATGAAAGTGTTTTGTATTTTTGTGCTTCATTGTTTTAATAAAGATAAATAGAAGGATTAAAGTTGTTTGAGTTGCTTTTACTAAATATTTCCATAAAATGAATATTTTTATGGTGCTGTCTATTATAGTTTTATAGTAAATTATATAATTTATAGCATGTTATAGTTCACTCGAAGCAGTGAATTCTATGATTTATAAACAGTCTTTATAACTAATTAATTTAGTCAAGAATGTTACTTTTAATGGTTGGAAAAGTTTTGAGTGTGAAATGTTATTCCAACACGTACTGTTTCGTTTGTCTTTATTCAATATATTTCACTAAGAAATGTTTTCAGGATAATCCATTCTATTTGTGTGTACACTACATCATTTAACTTTCTGAACTTCTGTATCTAGCACAGGGCCCTCCTTCAATTAAACACACTGTACTTTAGTTAAAAAAAACTCACAACATATAAAACACAATTTAATGCATTTTTTATTTTAAAAAATATTGACAACCATTATCCTGAAAATGGGCGGCATGATGTCTTAGTGGTTAGTGGTATGTGAATGAGTGCAACTTAAAAGGTTGGACACACCACCATCTTGCTCCATTGTCTATTTTTTCCACTTACCATATAGATATACTTTGTAGATTTACAATTACAGACTGTAGTTCATCTGGGTAAATTTTTTGTTTTAAACACATAGGTTCTCTGTTGGGCGGCACGGTGGCTTAGTGGTTAGCACGTTCGCCTCTCAGCTCTAGGGATTCCCGGTTCGAATCCCCATCTTGGTGTAGTTTCCATGTTCTCTCCGTGTCCGAGTGGGTTTCTTCCGGGTTCTCCGGTTTCCTCCCACAGTCCAAAAACATGGATTAAGGTTAATTAAATTCTTTAAATTGCCCTATATAGAGTGTGTGTGTGTTTGTCTGTGTGAGTGAGTGTGTGCCCAGTGATAGATTGGCGCCCTGTCCTGTCCCGTCCCCACGACCCTAGTAGAGGAAAAAGCGGAAGATGGATGGATGGTTATTTTTTCAGCCCCGATGTAACACACTGATTCTAAACATTAAAAAACATTTTCCAACATATTTAATACATATTAAGTTCAAAGTTACTTTTTAATTGAATTATGGCAAGTCTACAGAAACAATTAGGTTTAATTTAACAATTAAATTAGGTCCACTCTGTACAGCAATCGGACTCAGGTAATAAAGAAATAATTATCAAAAATTAAAAAATATATATATAGGAACACAAAACTTCAAATAAGACAAATAAATATATTTATTTTAAATAAACATTAAAACAAACAGTTCAATTAAATTGTTAGTACGTTAGCTAATGTCCTAAAATAAATGTATTAAAAATTGGATTTCATATATAGAGGCTGATTAATTCATGTTTGATATTAATTATATGAAATAATAATAATATGATTGATAATTATACTTTTAGAATTATTAAGCTAGTAAATGTAATATTTATTGTGATGTTTGGCAATTACTCTTTGTTTTCAGTTTTTTTACGCTTAAAAAATCTAGTAAAGAGTATATGTAAATAATCTTAGACATTGTTCTAAACAAAAATAACCTGATTGAGCAGCTTTTTTAAGGGATGTTACATTTTACAAGAAAGCCATTATCTAAAATAAGCAGTAAAGCATAGATACTACCACAGATCATAAATTAAATTATATTTGTGTAATGCATGTTATTCATATAAACAAAATATAAACACAAAATCTATAAGTACATATTTTTTATCTATACTATAGTCTTCAGTTTCATTAAAGGATGATAAAGGACATCAAGGACTTATTTTTAAACATCAGATGATATGTATGTCTATGGTCTTGTAGATCTGCTGACATTTTCCTGTTAGAGATGATAGACATCATTTTAATTTCACAAGTCATACAACACAAACATTAATAAATGTCAATTAATGGTGGCTTAGTGCTTTGGCCTTTGAAAGGCAACATACAGGGTCAGTCATTATACAGCAATCCTGGGCCTTGGTTATGGTGGTAACCAATCAAACTTGGGATTTGAACCCATAACCTTCAGATTGATAGCCCAACACACTAATCACTGAGCTTTCCATGAGGTCAGACACTGATGTTGCAAGACAGGGCCTTGGTTCACAAACTTTATTTCAAATGATCGTGCTAAACAGGACATTAAAGTTCATCATGAACAAATTTACTCAATTGTGTCTTTATGAACATGACACAAGTGCACAGTGATACAAAAATAGCCTTTAACATTTATGTAGTGTTTCCACAAAATTGGATACATACAGTCACATGACTTGGTGCTTGGTATTGGACACTTGTGTCGATAGAACTGATTTTAATGAAGATTCAAAGGTTTCCCAGGTCATTTGCCCATATAGTGTATGTAAAAAATGTTTTGTGAGCTTTTGTAATGACAATAAAATTAAAATAAATATACTGTATATGTTTATATGTTTATATGGTCGGTATGAACATTATTGAGGGGACAAACATTTACTATTCCTTTACTGAACATTTAATTTCCTGAAATTGTGGCGATCATAAACACAGTGCAAAAAAAGAAAATATTCATATGTATATAAAAATTTGATTTATATTGTCCAGGACTACCTATAATTGCTTTACACACATATGCCCTATGGAATGTTTTTTTTTTTTACTTACATTGTTGGTTCTCCCAACATTCCTAGAATCGGGTTGAAAAGGGATGGTTGGAAGATGTTAAATTGTAAGCTCGGTCAACCTCAGGAGTGCAGGAGTCTGCAGCTGGGAGTACAGGATTATCATATGTTGAATCATGAGCTGTAACACAGTATTCATTTAACCATGAATGAGCTAGAAGGCCAATCAGTGATATGCATGAAGTCAGGTGTATTTTAAAATCATTAAAATATCTTTAAGTAAACAATACCTGAGTTGAAAGCTTGTAATCTTTTCCCTAAAGGCCACTCAATATCCTCATCTAACCACTGATTCACAATAGCTTTTTTCATTTCCTTCGTCCTACATTAACGAGACAAGAGAAAATAAATGATAAGTCTTATGAAAATTTTATCCTGTGACATTTTAGTTCTAACCTCTATGCACCTACATACAAACATAAACAATAACATTCACACTTATAAATCCAAAATCTCACCTATTTTGCTTTGTTCTATAAATCAAAACATAGGCTGAGAGCACTGCTACTGATGATACTAAAACCACAGCAACAACTCCCACTCCAGCGTAGAATCCCACTTTGTTAACCATGTACTTGCAATCTGCTCCAAGGTACCAGTTTGCATCTGTTTGAAGGCAACTTTAACATAAAATACACATGTTTAATTAATTTGAAGAGTACATTTTCAAGTATGAACTTAGATAAAATTCTAATTACAGACCGTTTATTAATCCACAGCGACGTTAATTACATAAGTGTCTTAAATGAAATGGATGAAAATAAATAAACATACTATATTAGATAATATAATACTATTATAGAAGAAATATTGCATAAATACTCACTAGCAACTTGGACCTTGCTTAGAAACCACACAGGTGCCTTTATTCATGCAGTTTTTAGGTTTGGGATGATCAGGATGACAGGGGTTTACACATAAAAGTTTACCCAACACAGTGGTAGGAGTATAAAACTGCTGATATTCCAATGGAAGCATAGCTGTAACTTGTTTGCATATTTCTGCCAAAAAAGTGATAAGGAAAATGAGTGAAATCCAAAAATGTATTATATTACAGTGTAGCTGTTTTTTTTCCTTAATTACTGACTTGCGTTATTTTCTTATTTGTAAGTCGCTTTGGATAAAAGTGTCTGGTAAATGACTAAATGTAAATGTAATTAAAACATTACATCTGTAATAAATTCATAGCACCAAATCTGGTGGTGTTAGGTGATGTCAGAGTGGGATTTTTTGGAAAAATTTTAATGATTAAATACGTTAATAATTATAGATTTAAATTATTATACGTTGATGGGTATTTTATTGGATTTACCTTATTGTTTCATACATTCTCTTTTTTCAATTCTGCTTACAATATAACTTGATTTTTTTAGTTCTACAATAACAGACAGTCTATATGTTCTCTAATGAACAGGATCCATAGAAGACCACCACTGATTAATTACTATTACTACAGTGTGATCCTCAACACTGCACCAACAATGATGTGGTAAATGTGTGTTAGTGTGCATTGTGCTTTGAATTATATACAACAGTGCTGCTTAACTTTTACAACTTTCTGATTACATTCTGTGCTCTCTATTACCCCACCTTGCAATTTTACAATTGAAGACATTAACTCATTTGTTTCTGCACACTTTGCATGAATCATCCCTTTAATACTTTATTAGTGCTTAAAGAATGTTGGTGGCTGTACATTTTTGGTTTGCAGATTATTATTAGTCCAATAAAAATACTGAGGTGATTAAAATGTCCAGCAAAACTACAGCATTATAAACCCTTATTGCAACACAAGAAAACTCACTAATGTCAGATCAATGTAACTGTAGGGCTGATAATTATCTTTTACCAAACAAGATCTGCTTTGTGCTTCCTTTTTTTACCTAACTTGGAAGCACTTTTCAAGTAAACAAGAGGTGACTCATGGGATCAAGATGATGAATTTAAAAAAACACACATTTGTATCTGACAACTGTAAGTGTAAAACAACCCCCAAAAATATATATGATTATGTACCTAAAATGTGTTTTTTTATGAATAACAGAACCATTATTTGGTGGTGTGATGTCGAACATCAAATGGTTTTGCTAATATGATGGGTGTAGTTAGTCTAATGTTTAGGGAATAGTAGATACATATTAAAAGTGGTTGTTTGCTTTTGCAGTGATTACAAAGGTAGCTTTGGTCTTAACTCAGACTCAACTTTGTACTCACAGTGGTTAAGAGTGTAGTTTGTGTTGTATAAGTTGTCACTTTAGTACCATGTTCTACATGTTTTTATTTACCTGTTTCATTGAGTTCACTTTTTTCAACTTTGTATTCTGTAATCGTAAGGTTTGGGCAACCTGGAGTAGAAAAATAAGTTGTTGTGAGTCTAAAAGATGAAAAAGGTCAATCAGATGTATTGTAAGGAACTTACCATTCAACGAGGAAGAACAGTTTGTAACTGACTTAAGGGAATTTTCCACCTCATCAAAAACCTTAATGTATTGTTCATTGATATTGTTGTTTTCTATTCCCACAATAATGTCATGTTTAACATTCACACTGGGGACAGAATTTCACAATTTACAGAGTATCAAAAGCCAGTAGATACATAAACACAGTTTTATGGATAATAAAGGTAAATGCGTGACAGATTTACATGCTTCTTTTTATTCGAATTTGTAAACTAGCTGTGTTTTAGAGCACACACCTTTTCAGAGCCGTGCCTTCTCTCCTTACCCTTCTTCTTTCGCTTGGACTATTTATAGTGCTTCCCTCACTGTGTTTTAAAAAGACAGAATTATATTTGTAGTCTATTACAATTACAGGATTTAATGCATGGTTAAAATTTTACAAAATGTTACTTTAATGTAAATTTTAAAAAGGTTATAAATGTACCTGAGTATTATGTTTGATATATTAATAAAGTTTGTGATTGAGGACTTGTAGTATGGTATCATCTGTAAGATAATAAATATGTATTATTTAGTTTTATTATCTGCATTTTGCTAAGACAACAAAAAAGTGTTATGCTAACATTTCAATATAATAAGGTTATATTTCATTCTTAGTACATTTAAGCAACTTTATTTTTACTGAAATGTATATTCATTTAAATGTATATTGTTTTAACACCAACCTGTTCTCTGAAGTTGTTTGTAAATGTTTTATATGCCTCTGAAGATGTATTACTGTATTGTGGATTATATTCTTCATTTATTTGTATTTCAGCAACTGTTTCAACTTCAATTATATCTGAAAAAGCAGAAATGTATGTGTGATTATATTTATACACAGCATTTTTTAGTCCAGTAACCAAACAAGTACATCTAAGACTGCATAAGGTGGTGTGTGAAATTATTTATTCAATTTATTCAAATTAAATGATTCAATACTGTTACCAAAAAGATGATCATTACAGCCAAAATGTAACCATAACCATATTGTTATATTAAAAAAAAAACAGTGAGACTTCAACAAACCTGGAGCTGTTATTTCACTGTTGACAGTTTCACAGAATCTTCCAGTTATGCCAGGGGGACAGTAACAGCCATTTAAACTTGGATTTGGGGTCCCTCCATTTTCACACACTATAGGTGGTCTGGAAGAGGTAGTAGTCCTTGTAGTTGTAAATGTAGAGTGGGAAGTTGTGGTAGGTATGACTGTAGTGGTAGGAGCATTAGTTGCTAGGCCAGAGTGAGTGGTTTGATCCATGTTGGATAAAGTTGTTTGAAAAACAGTATTTGTTGTTCCAGAATGTGCAGAAATTGTAGAGGGGTCATCAGCTGTTGTCAGTGAAGCACCAGGTGTTGTTGTATATCCAACGGTTGTACTTATTTCTTTTGCAGTAGTTGACAACAATGGTGTATTCAATGTTCCAAATTGTGTAGTTGTAGAAAAACTGTTTGTTGTCAACAAATCAGTTGTAATTGTAGGTGTACTGTCGGTTGTTTTGAACAAAACTTCTGATGTTGTTTTACTCATGCTGGTTATCATGCTTGTGTCAGGTGTAGTATTATGTAATCCTGTTGTCATATCTGACAATGGTGTAGATGAATCTTTTGTTGTCATAGCAGTAAGAGGGGTTGACAGAGTTGCATCTGATGTAAATGTATCTGGTGCAATAGTGGTATCTGAATCATATGTAGATGTATGTAAATTGTCTGTTGTTATTCCTGGACCTTCTGTTATTGCACTATGTGTACTAGTCATATGTAAATCTGCTGTAGTTGTATATGAACCAATTGTATCCAAAACGACTGTTGATAAAATGTCTGCAGTGACACTGGTTGTACCTAAAGGTGAAGTATTTATATCTTGTCCTATTGTGCTACCACTGTCAATTGTAGATGCTGGTGAACTGCCTGTTGTTGTTTCCAGAGTTTTGGATGTTAAAGAAGTGGAACTTATCATAGTTGCACTTGTAGCTGAATCAGTTGTAGATGGTGGTAAACTGACTGTTGTCATTATTGATGCTTCTGATGTCAGATGAGAGATGCTGCTTGTTATAGTAATATCTGGTAAAGTTGTATCTGGTTCGGTTGTTGTGGTACCTAAGAGGTTGGATGTCAAATATTCATCTGGTGTAGCTGTGACTAGTCCAATTGTAACTGTATGTGTTGTGGCTGTATTCAGTCCTGTTGTAGAAAGTAAATTAGTGGCTGTTACAGAACTTTCTGTTGTTTCCAAACTTTCTGAAGTCATGGGGGTAAAACTTGCTGTAGCTAAATCACTTGTAGCTGAATCAGTTGTAGATGTTGGTAAACTGTCTGTTGTCATTACTGATGCTTCTGATGTTAGATGAGAGATGCTGCTTGTTATAGTTGTATCTGGTAAAGTTGTATTAGGTCCAGTTATTGTACCTGAATCTGGTGTAGTTGATTGTGAACCATTTGTTCCTGAATGTGATGTAGTTATAGCTAGCCCTGTTGTGGTACCTATAACATTGGTTGTCATAGATTCATATGGTGTAACTGTACTCAGTTTTGTTGTAGAAAGTAAAGCAGTGTCTGTAACAGAACTCTCTGTTGTTTCCAAACTTTCTGATGTCATGATGGTAAAACTTATTGATGTAATTATATCTGGTGTAGATGTATTTAGTTCACTTGTAGCTGAATCAGTTGTAGATGTTGGCAAACTGTCTGTTATCATTACTGATGCGTCTGATGTCAGATGAGAGATGCTGCTTGTTATATCTGGTAAAGTTGAATCAGGTCCGGTTGTTGTACCTGAATCTGGTGTAGCTGTATATGAACCACTTGTTGTTCCTAAATGTGATGTAATTATATCTAGCCCTGTTGTGGTACTTAAGTAATTGGTTGTCATAGATTCATCTGGAGTTGCTGTGACTAGTCCACTTGTAAATGTATGTGTTGAAGCTGTACTCAGTTCTGTTGTGGAAGGTAAATCAGTGACTGTAGCATAACTTTCTGTTGTTTCCAAACTTTCTGATGTCATGGTGGTAAAGCTTGCTGTAGCTAATTCACTTGTAGCTGAATCAGTTGTAGATGGTGGTAAACTGTCTGTTGTCATTACTGATGCTTCTGATGTCAGATAAGAGATGCTGCTTGTTAAAGTAATATCTGGTAAAGTTGTATCAGTTCCAGTTGTAGTACCTGAATCTTGTGTAGCTGTATGTGAACCACTTGTTGTTCCTAAATGTGATGTAGTTGTATCTAGCATGGTTGTGGTACCTAAGAGATTGGTTGTCAAAGATTCATCTGGTGTAGCTGTGACTAGTCCACTTGTAACTGTATTTTTTGTAGCTGTACTTAGTTCTGTTGTAAAAAGTAAAGGAGTGGCTGTAACAGAACTTTCTGTTGTTTCCAAACTTTCTGATGTCATGGTGGTAAAACTTGTTGCTGCAGTTTTATCTGGTGTAGCTGTATCTGGTTCACTTGTAGCTGAAACAGTTTTAGATGTTGGTGAACTGTCTGTTGTCATTACTGATGCTTCTGTTGTCATTACTGATGCTTCTGACGTCAGATGAGAGATGCTGCTTGTTATAATAATATCTGATAAAGTTGTATCTGGTTCGGTCGTTGTACCTAAATCTGGTGTAGCTGTATGTAAACCACTTGTTGTTCTTAAATGTGATGTAGTTATATCTAGCTCTGTTGTGGTACATAAGAGATTGGTTGTCAAATATTCATCTGGTGTAGCTGTGACTAGTCCACTTGTAACTGTATGTGTTGTAGCTGTACTCAGTCCTGTTGTAGAAAGTAAATCAGTGGCAGTTACAGAACTTTCTGTTGTTTCAAAACTTTCTGATGTCATGGTGGTAAAACTTGCTGTAGCTAATTCACTTGTAGCTGAATCAGTTGTAGATGTTGGTAAACTGTCTGTTGTCATTATTGATGCTTCTGACGTCAGATGAGAGATGCTGCTTGTTATAGTTATATCTGGTATAGTTGTATCAGGTCCAGATGTTGCACCTGAATCTGCTGTAGCTGTATGTGAGCCACTTGTTGTTTCTAAATGTGATGTAGTTATATCTAGCCCTGTTGTGGTACCTATAAGATTGGTTGTCATAGATTCATCTGGTGTAGCTGTGACTAGTCCACTTGTAACTGTATGTGTTGTAGCTGTACTCAGTTCTGTTGTAGAAAGTAAATCAGTGGCTGTTGCAGAACTTTCTGTTGTTTCCAAACTTTCTAATGTCATGGTGGTAAAACTTGCTGTAGCTAATTCACTTGTAGCTGAATCAGTTGTAGATGTTGGTAAACTGTCTGTTGTCATTTCTGATGCTTCTGATGTCAGATGAGAGATTCTGCTTGTTATAGTTATATATGGTAAAGTTAAATCAGGTCCAGTTGTTGTACGTGAATCTGGTGTCGCTGTGGAAGGTAGATCAGTGACTGTAGCATAACTTTCTGTTGTTTCAAAAATTTCTGATGTTATGGAGGTAAAACTTGTTGCTATAGTTTTATCTGGTGTAGATGTATCTAGTTCACTTGTAGCTGAATCAGTTGTAGATGTTGGTGAACTTTCTGTGGTCATTACGGACGCTACTGATGTCAGATGAGAGATGCTGCTTGTTATAGTAATATCTGGTAAAGTTGTATCAGGTCCAGTTGTTGTACCTGAATCTGCTGTAGCTGTATGTGAACCACTTGTTGTTTCTAAATGTGATGTAGTTATATCTAGCTCTGTTGTGGTACCTATAAGATTGGTTGTAAAAGATTCATCTGGTGTAGCTGTGATTAGTCCACTTGTAACTGTATGTGTTGTAGCTGTACTTAATTCTGTTGTGAAAGGTAGACTGGTGACTGTAACAGAACTTTCTGTTGTTTCTAAAGATTCTGATGTAATTGTGGTAACACTTGATGTTATTTTATCAGTTGTTGCTGTTTCTGGTACATTTGTATTTGAATCAGTTGTAGATGTTGGTGAACTGTCTGGTATAGTTGTATCTGGGCCAGATGTTGTACCTGAATCTGCTGTAGCTGTATGTGAGCCACTTGTTGTTTCTAAATGTGATGTAGTTATATCTAGCCCTGTTGTCGTACCTATAAGATTGGTTGTCATAGATTCATCTGGTGTAGCTGTGACTAGTCCACTTGTAACTGTATGTGTTGTAGCTGTACTCAGTTCTGTTGTGGAAGGTAGATCAGTGGCTGTAACAGAACTTTCTGTTGTTTCCAAACTTTCTGATGTCATGTTGGTAAAACTTGTTGCTGTAGTTTTATCTGGTGTTGCTGTATTTAGTTCACTTGTAGCTGAATCAGTTGATGTTGGTAAACTGTCTGTTATCATTACTGATGCTTCTGATGTCTGATGAGAGATGCTGCTTGTCATAGTAATATCTGGTAAAGTTGTATCAGGTCCAGTTGTTGTACCTGAATCTGCTGTAGCTGTATGTGAGCCACTTGTTGTTTCTAAATGTGATGTAGTTATATCTAGCCCTGTTGTGGTACCTATAAGATTGGTTGTCATAGATTCATCTGGTGTAGCTGTGACTTGTCCACTTGTAACTGTTTGTGTTGTAGCTGTACTCAATTCTGTTGTGGAAAGTAAATCAGTGGCTGTAACAGAACCTTCTGTTGATTTCCAACTTTCTGATGTCATGTTGGTAAAACTTGTTGCTGTAGTTTTATCTGGTGTTGCTGTATTTAGTTCACTTGTAGCTGAATCAGTTGATGTTGGTAAACTGTCTGTTATCATTACTGATGCTTCTGATGTCTGATGAGAGATGCTGCTTGTCATAGTAATATCTGGTAAAGTTGTATAAGGTCCAGTTGTACCTGAATCTGCTGTAGCTGTATGTGAACCTCTTGTTGTTTCCAAATGT
>JAFMOD010000259.1:2163845-2180236 GCA_019802435.1 Corydoras maculifer
TTTCTGTTGTTTCCAAACTTTCTGATGTCATGTTGGTAAAACTTGTTGCTGTAGTTTTATCTGGTGTTGCTGTATTTAGTTCACTTGTAGCTGAATCAGTTGATGTTGGTAAACTGTCTGTTATCATTACTGATGCTTCTGATGTCTGATGAGAGATGCTGCTTGTCATAGTAATATCTGGTAAAGTTGTATAAGGTCCAGTTGTACCTGAATCTGCTGTTGCTGTATGTGAACGACTTGTTGTTTCCAAATGTGATGTAGTTGTATTTTGCCCTGTTGTGGTACCTATGAGTTTGGTTGTCAAAGATTCATTTGGTGTAGCTGTACTCAGTTTTGATGTAGAAAGTAAAGCAGTGGCTGTAACAAAACTTTCTGTTGTTTTCAAACTTTCTGATGTCATGATGGTAAAACTTGTTGCTGTAGTTTTATCAGATGTAGATGTATTTAGTTCACTTGTAGCTGAATCAGTTGTAGATGTTGGTAAACTGTCTGTTGTCATTACTGTTGCTTCTGATGTCAGATAAGAGATGCTGCTTGTTATAGTTATATCTGGTAAAGTTGTATCAGGTCCAGTTGTGGTACCTATAAGATTGGTTGTAAAAGATTCATCTCGTGTAGCTGTGATTAGTCCACTTGTAACTGTATGTGTTGTAGCTGTACTTAATTCCATTGTGAAAGGTAGATTAGTGACTGTAACAGAACCTTCTGTTGTTTCTAAAGATTCTGATGTAATTGTGGTAACACTTGATGTTATTTTATCAGTTGTTGCTGTTTCTGGTACATTTGTATTTGAATCAGTTGTAGATGTTGGTAAACTGTCTGGTATAGTTGTATCAGGTCCAGATGTTGTACCTGAATCTGCTGTAGCTGTATGTGAGCCACTTGTTGTTTCTAAATGTGATGTAGTTATATCTAGCTCTGTTGTGGTACCTATAAGATTGGTTGTCATAGATTCATCTGGTGTAGCTGTGACTAGTCCACTTGTAACTGTTTGTGTTGTAGCTGTACTCAATTCTGTTGTGGAAAGTAAATCAGTGGCTGTTACAGAACCTTCTGTTGATTTCAAACTTTCTGATGTCATGGTGGTAAAACTTGTTGCTGTAGTTTTATCTGGTGTTGCTGTATTTAGTTCACTTGTAGCTGAATCATTTGATGTTGGTAAACTGTCTGTTGTCATTACTGATGCTTCTGATGTCTGATGAGAGATGCTGCTTGTCATAGTAATATCTGGTAAAGTTGTATAAGGTCCAGTTGTACCTGAATCTGCTGTAGCTGTATGTGAACCACTTGTTGTTTCCAAATGTGATGTAGTTGTATTTTGCCCTGTTGTGGTGCCTATGAGTTTGGTTGTGAAAGATTCATCTGGTGTAGCTGTACTCAGTTTTGATGTAGAAAGTAAATCAGTGGCTGTAACAGAACTTTCTGTTGTTTTCAAACTTTCTGATGTCATGATGGTAAAACTTGTTGCTGTAGTTTTATCTGGTGTAGATGTATTTAGTTCACTTGTAGCTGAATCAGTTGTAGATGTTGGTAAACTGTCTGTTATTATTACTGATGCTTCTGATGTCAGATGAGAGATGCTGCTTGTTATAGTAATATCTGGTAAATTTGTATCAGGTCCAGTTGTTGTACCTGAATCTGGTGTAGCTGTATATGAAACACTTGTTGTTCCTAAATGTGATGTAGTTATATCTAGCCCTGTTGTGGTACTTAAGTAATTGGTTGTCATAGATTCATCTGGAGTTGCTGTGACTAGTCCACTTGTACCTGTATTTGTTGTAGCTGTATTCAGTTCTGTAGTGGAAGGTAGATCAGTGACTGTAGCATAACTTTCTGTTGGTTCCAAAGTTTCTGATGTCATGGTGGTAAAGCTTGCTGTAGCTAATACACTTGTAGCTGAATCAGTTGTAAATGCTTCTGATGTCAGATGAGAGATGCTGCTTGTTATAGTTATATCTGGTAAATTTGTATCAGGTCCAGTTGTTGTACCTGAATCTGGTGTAGCTGTATATGAAACACTTGTTTTTCCTAAATGTGATGTAGTTATATCTAGCCCTGTTGTGGTACTTAAGTAATTGGTTGTCAAAGATTCATCTGGTGTAGCTGTGACTTGTCCACTTGTAACTGTATTTTTTGTAGCTGTACTCAGTTCTGTTGTAAAAAGTAAAGCAGTGGCTGTAACAGAACTTTCTGTTGTTTCCAAACTTTCTGATGTCATGGTGGTAAAACTTGTTGCTGTAGTTTTATCTGGTGTAGCTGTATCTAGTTCACTTGTAGCTGAAGCAGTTTTAGATGTTGGTGGACTGTCTGTTGTCATTACTGATGCTTCTGTTGTCATTACTGATGCTTCTGACGTCAGATGAGAGATGCTGCTTGTTATAGTAATATCTGGTAAAGTTGTATTAGGTTCGGTCGTTGTACCTGAATCTGGTGTAGCTGTATGTAAACCACTTGTTGTTCTTAAATGTGATGTAGTTATATCTAGCTCTGTTGTGGTACCTAAGAGATTGGTTGTCAAATATTCATCTGGTGTAGCTGTGACTAGTCCACTTGTAACTGTATGTGTTGTAGCTGTACCTGTTGTAGAAAGTAAATCAGTGACAGTTACAGAACTTTCTGTTTTTTCCAAACTTTCTGATGTCATGGTGGTAAAACTTGCTGTAGCTATTTCACTTGTAGCTGAATCAGTTGTAGATGTTGGTAAACTGTCTGTTGTCATTATTGATGCTTCTGATGTCAGATGAGAGATGCTGCTTGTTATAGTTATATCTGGTATAGTTGTATCAGGTCCAGTTGTTGTACCTGAATCTGCTGTAGCTGTATGTGAGCCACTTGTTGTTTCTAAATGTGATGTAGTTATATCTAGCCCTGTTGTGGTACCTATAAGATTGGTTGTTAATGATTCATCTGGTGTAGCTGTGACTTGTCCACTTGTAACTGTATGTGTTGTAGCTGTACTCAGTTCTGTTGTGGAAAGTAAATCAGTGGCTGTAACAGAACCTTCTGTTGATTTCAAACTTTCTGATGTCATGTTGGTAAAACTTGTTGCTGTAGTTTTATCTGGTGTTGCTGTAACTGTTGTTTCCAAACGTTCGGATGTCATGGTGGTAAAACTTGCTGTAGCTAATTCACTTGTAGCTGAATCAGTTGTAGATGTTAGTAAACTGTCTGTTGTCATTTCTGATGCTTCTGATGACAGATGAGAGATGCTGCTTGTTATAGTTATATCTGGTAAAGTTAAATCAGGTCCAGTTGTTGTACGTGAATCTGGTGTCGCTGTGGAAGGTAGATCAGTGACTGTAGCATAACTTTCTGTTGTTTTCAAAATTTCTGATGTTATGGAGGTAAAACTTGTTTCTATAGTTTTATCTGGTGTAGATGTATCTAGTTCACTTGTAGCTGAATCAGTTGTAGATGGTGGTAAATGGTCTGTTGTCATTGCTGATGCTTCTGATGTCAGATGAGAGATGCTGCTTGTTATAGTAACATCTGCTAAAGTTGAATCAGGTCCAGTTGTTGTACCTGAATCTGGTGAAGCTGTATGTGAGCCACTTGTTGTTTCTAAATGTGATGTAGTTATATCTAGCCCTGTTGTGGTACCTATGAGCTTGGTTGTCAAAGATTCATCTGGTGTAACTATACTCAGTTTTGTTGTAGAAAGTAAAGCAGTGGCTGTAACAGGACTTTCTGTTGTTTTCAAACTTTCTGATGTCATGATGGTAAAACTTACTGATGAAGTTTTATCTGGTGTAGATGTATTTAGTTCACTTGTAGCTGAATTAGTTGTAGATGTTGGTAAACTGTCTGTGGTCATTATTGATGCTTCTGATGTCAGATGAGAGATGCTGCTTGTTATAGTTATGTCTGGTAAAGTTGTATCAGGTCCAGATGTTGTACACAAATCTGGCGTAGCTGTATGTGAACCACTTGTTCCTAAATGTGATGTAGTTATATCTAGCCCTGTTGTGGTACCTAAGAGATTGGTTGTAATAGATTCATCTGGTGTAGCAGTGACTAGTCCATTTGTAACTGTATGTGTTGTAGCTTTACTCAGTTCTGTTGTGGAAGGTAGATCAGTGACTGTAGCATAACTTTCTGTTGTTTCCAAAGTTTCTGATGTCATGGTGGTAAAACTTGTTGCTGTAGTTTTATCTGTTGCTGGTTCACTTGTAGCTGAATCAGTTGTAGATGGTGGTAAACTGTCTGTTGTCATCACGGACGCTTCTGATGTTAGATGAGAGATGCTGCTTGTTATAGTTATATCTGGTAAATTTGTATCAGATCCAGTTGTTGTACCTGAATCTGGTGTAGCTGTATGTGAACCACTTTTTGTTCCTAAATGTGATGTAGTTATATCTAGCCCTGTTGTGGTAACCATGAGATTGGTTGTAAAAGATTCATCTGGTGAAGCTGTGACTAGACCACTTGTAACCGTATTTTTTGTAGCTGTACTCAGTTCTGTTGTGGAAAGTAAATCATTGGCTGTAACAGAACCTTCTGTTGATTTCAAACTTTCTGATGTCATGTTGGTAAAACTTGTTGCTGTAGTTTTATCAGATGTAGATGTATTTAGTTCACTTGTAGCTGAATCAGTTGTAGATTTTGGTAAACTGTCTGTAATCATTACTGATGCTTCTGATGTCAGATGAGAGATGCTGCTTTTTATAGTAATATCTGGTAAAGTTGTATCAGGTCCAGTTGTACCTGAATCTGGTAAAGCTCTATGTGAACCACTTGTTATTCCTAAATGTGATGCAGTTATATCTAGCCCTGTTGTGGTACCTATGAGTTTGGTTGTCAAAGACTCATCTGGTGTAACTGTACTCAGTTTTGTTGTAGAAAGTAAAGCAGTGGCTGTAACAGGACTTTCTGTTGTTTCCAAACATTCTGATGTCATGGTGGTAAAACTTATTGATGTAATTTTATCTGGTGTAGATGTATTTAGTTCACTTGTAGCTGAATTAGTTGTAGATGTTGGTAAACTGTCTGTTGTCATTACTGATGCTTCTGATGTCAGATGAGAGATGCTGTTTGTTATAGTTATATCTGGTAAAGTTGTATCAGGTCCAGATGTTGTACCGGAATCTGGTGTAGTTGATTGTGAACCACTTGTTGTTCCTAAATGTGATGTAGTTAAAGCTAGCCCTGTTGTGGTTCCTAAGAGATTGGTTGTCAAAGATTCATCTGGTGGAACTGTACTCATTTCTGATGTGGAAGGTAGATCAGTGACTGTAGCATAACTTTCTGTTGGTTCCAAAATTTCTGATGTTATGGAGGTAAAACTTGTTGCTGTAGTTTTATCTGGTGTTGCTGTATCTAGTTCACTTGTAGCTGAATCAGTTGTAGATGGTGGTAAACTTTCTATTGTTATTATTGATGCTTCTGATGTCAAATGAGAGATGCTGTTTGTTATGGTAATATCTGGTAAAGTTGTATCAGGTCCAGTTGTTATACCTGAACCTGCTGTAGCTGTATGTGTACCACTTGTTTTTTCTAAATGTGATGTAGGTATATCTAGCCCTGTTGTGGTATCTATGAGATTGTTTGTTATAAATTTATATGGTGTAACTGTACTCATTCCTGTTGTGGAAAGTAAATCAGTAGATTTTACAGAACTTTCTGTTGTTTCCAAACTTTCTGATGTCATGGTGGTAAAACTTGTTGCTGTAGTTTTATCAGATGTAGATGTATTTAGTTCACTTGTAGCTGAATCGGTTGTAGATGTTGGTAAACTTTCTGTTGTCATTATTGATGCTTCTGATGTCAGATGAGAGATGCTGCTTGTTATAGTAATATCTGGTAAAGTTGTATAAGGTCTAGTTGTTGTACCCAAATCTGGTGTAGCTGTAACTAGACCACTTGTAACTGTATTTTTAGTTGCTGTAGTTTTATCTGGTGTTGCTGAACCCAGTTCACTTGTATCTGAATCAGTTATAGATGTTTGTAAATTGTCTGTTGTCATTACGGACGCTTCAGATGTCAGATTAGAGATGCTGCTTGTTATAGTTATATCTGGTAAAGTTGTATCAGGTCCAGTTGTTGTACCTAAATCTGCTGTAGCTGTATTTGAACCACTTGTTTTTCCCAAATGTGATGTAGTTACATCTATGTCTGTTGTGGTACCTATGAAATTGGTTATCATAGATTCATCTGGTGTAGCTGTAACTAGTCCACTTGTAATTGTATTTGCTGTAGCTGTATTCAGTTCTGTTGTGGAAGGTAGATCAGTGACTGTAGCATAACTTTCTGTTGGTTCCAAAGTTTCTGATGTCATGGTGGTAAAACTTGTAGTTTTATCTGGTGTAACTCTATCTAGTTCACTTATAGCTGAATTAGTTGTAGATGGTGGTAAACTGTCTGTTGTTATTATTGTTGCTTCTGATGTTAGATGAGAGATGCTGCTTGTTATAGTAATATCTGGTAAAGTTGTATCAGGTCCAGATGTTGTACCTGAATCTGCTGTAGTTGATTGTGAACCCCTTGTTGTTCCTAAATGTGGTGTAGTGATATCTAGATCTGTTCTGGTACCTAAGAGATTGGTTGTAGTAAAAGAATTGTTTGTTATTGTGACTGAAATATCAGATGTTGTGGCAGTGTGACTAGCTGCCAAGCTTGTATGTGTAACTGTAGGTAAACTATCTGTTATTGGTCTCAAAGTTTCCGATGTCATGTCAGAGAAAGTTGTAGCTGTTACTTCTTTTGGTGTCATTGTATCTGTTTTATCTGATGGTGAGATGAATGATGTGGTAAACAAATCTTCAGATGTTGTTGTCATGAGAGTTGTCATAGGTGAATCTGGTGTAGCTGTTATTGGTCTTTTGCTTGAATCAGCTGTAGACATATCCACAGATGTTATTGGATCTTCTGATGGTATCATCATAAAAGTCTTTTTTGTTGCATTTGATATAGTTCTATCTGTTCCTAATATCTTCAAATCAAGTGGTAATGCATTTTTTTTTGTTGTTAGTCCTCCTGTTTTGGTTGTTGTAGCTGTAGTTGAACTAACTGTTGTCATTCCTGATACATCTGTTGTCATGACAGTGAGATTGTTGTTCATATTTGCATGTGAAGCTGTATCTTCTGCTGTTGTAGTACCTGAGTCAAACGTCTCAAATCAATAAAATGGTCTGAATTTTTGCACCTTCTGTTGTTATGGCAGTAAGATTGATTGCCCATCACTGTTACTTATCTGACCATCTGTGATTTCATAGCAATTCATAACATTTTGTCATTTTTAGACAGACAACCTAAGAGGAGCAGAATTAATGGGTGGGGGGGGGGGGGGCTAACACAAAAAGTGTTAATGTAACCAATAATATTGTATGTATTTTATATAGATGTTAAATGCCCTACCATGGCCCTACAAGTGCCTCTGTTCCACCCTCAATCTCCAGGGATACCCTCACACTTTCTCCAGGCTCTGTGGATACCACTCCACTTTGTTGCCGCCACAATCAAACTCTGCCTACTACTTAATTACTGTGCTTAAACTTCTTTTGTATGTTTTTCTTAGCTGTATTACCAGTTCCTCATACATAACACCACCAGAGCACTGCAGCAATACCATAGTTGACTTTAATCTTTACAGATAATTATAAAGAAAATATTTTTTTACTTTTTTTTTTTGTATACCGTACATTTAGATTTCATTGACAGAACATGTATTTTTATTGGTCTAGTGACTTTGCAGTTCTGCTAGTATGCTACAGAAAAGATCATTGTGTACATTTAGAAGTTTTTCTATTTTAAAACACCTGATAATCTGCACATAATTTGATGCACTGCACTGCTGCTCAGCCAGTTCAATTGGATGAACCCCCAACTGAAACTTCATCCTCACAAGGTTTCTTCCTTGAAAACCAACATCACCGGAGATTCTTTACTTTTCACTGTCGCTTTAGCTTACTTTTTGGGTTCAGGCTTAGAACACTGTAAAGCTGCTTGAATGACCAGATTGCTTTCTGCTTTCGCCACCAGGGAATGTAATGTTATTAACATGTAATGTTATTGGCGTCTTTGCCAAGTGTCATAAACATACTCGTGGGTGCTCCCCTATGTCCTACTCCTGTTCCTACTACAGCTTCCGCTGTTCCTCCTACTCTTCACAGAGGAGTTTTTCCTCCACCTCTTACCCTTCATCACGCCCTGGCCTTCCAGCCTCTTTCTTAAATGTTGGGACTACAATTACCATGAGGCTGCTGTCAAGCCAAAAGTTGGCAATCAACCAATAAGATATTGGACAATTTAAGGTACGTGATTGGCGATGTTCAAGAATATAGTTAGAGTATTGTATTGTTCCCATGCCTCCCATCCCTTTAGTTTATTGCTTTCCTGATTATGAACTACCTTTAGTGTATTGACCGTTAGATTTCCCTGAGACATACTGCTGTTTAATTGACTGTATTTTCTTCCATCCATATTAGGGTCGTGGGGGGTTCCCCATGCCCATCCAGGGGAGAACATCTCTGGCGCTGGGCAGATACACCCAGGACAGGGCGCCAATCTATCGCTGGGGACACACTCACTCACACAGACACGCTCACAAACACACTATTTATGGGGCAATTTGGAGAACTCAATTGATTTGATCCATGTTTTTGGACTGTTGGAGGAAACCGGAGAACCCAGAGGAAACCTACGCAGACACGGGGAGAACATGGAAACTCCACCCAGATGGGGATTTGAACCAGGAACCCCTAGTGCTGAGAGGCGAATGTGTTAACCACTAAGCCACCGTGCCGCCCGACTGTATTTTCTTTTTGGACAAAAAAAAACTCTAATTTCTTTTAAATTCATCCCATTACAAAATGTAATATTCATTCATTCATTATCTCCCGCTTATCCTCTATTAGGGTCGCGGTGGGGTTCCCCATGCCCATCCAGGGGAGAACGTCTCGGGCGCTGGGCAGACAGACCCAGGACAGGGCGCCAATCCATCGCTGGGCACATACTTACTCACACAGACACACTCTATATGGGGCAATTTTTGAGACTTCAGTTAACTTGATCCATGTTTTTGGACTGTGGGAGGAAACCGGAGAACCCGGAGGAAATCCACGCAGACACGGGGAGAACATGGAAACTCCACCCAGATGGGGATTCGAACCGGGAATCCCTAGCGCTGAGAGGCAAACGTGCTAACCACTAAGCCACCGTGCCGCCAAAATGTAATATATAGATAATATTTTCATGCTTGTAATCGCTTCATTTTTTTTTATATATCTAAATGAATTAGACTTCATTAGTTTTTCAACCTAAAGGTAAATAAACAGAACTGAATCAAACCAATGAGACAAACACATTATATTATATGAAGTATGTTATATTTTGGGATAAGCAGATCATTTAAAAGTGAAATTAAAGTGAGGTAATTTATATCAATAGGATGAGAATCAGGTGTGAGAGGGCATTGGGATTTATTTAAAGAACAGGAATGTATTAAAGTCCGAGCCATGAAATAAACAATGGATATTTCTTAATACCTCAGAAAATGTTTGATGTTAATGTTAATTAGGAGATATAAGAAGAATACTGAACCACAATGGTGTGCATGGCAGGAGAGCAAGCAGCAGTTAATTATACAAGCACAGTCTCAAGGAATCTGTCAGGATCTCATTTCTAAATTTCCCAATACATGTTTACAAACATTTCTTGGAAAGCTCATATTTTAATAGATCTCTATTATATTACAAAGAACAGCTCATTGTTTAGTTCCTTGATAAAACCTCTTATGCTGGGAGCATAATTAAATAGCACATTATTTCTCCAAATATTTATGAAATACTTTTTTTTTAGAATTTAAATAGGCACATATAAAAGCTTTTTTTTTTTTTTACAAATATATGTGAAATAATTAATAAGATATAATCTTAAATTTAAAAAAGACATGTTGTTCCTCATAGGGAATGTAATAGAAAATTAATAAATCACAAAACATATTAACAATATATTTTCTAAATTTAATTTTATTGTATTATAAAAATTTATCTTACCTGGAGACAAGAAGAGACAAAAAAATATAATAATATAGTTTTTCCAAGTATGAGCCATAATTGCATGAATCAATGGCAATACATCTCCTACACACACTTTCTTAACTCTTAATACTAAAATATTTAGGTAACAAAGCAGGAAAAGTGCAGAGTTCTGAAGTGCAAGCTTTCAATTACTTTATTTGCTTGGATCTAGAATCTTGTGATGCAATAAATTTTATGGTCTTGATGTTCCAACAGTCCTTTCAATGAGTAACAATTCAAACGAATGTGTAAATTTGTAAAGAAGCGTGAGTAATTCCTTTACACGTCTACACCCAAAATGCTAACATTTTTTAATAGCAAATTAAAACATGGGAAATGTAAGCACATGTATCTCCAACACATATTATTTAGGCTGTATCCAGTAATCCTGTGTAAGATACTGCAGGTTTAATTGCATGATCTACAAAAATGTCCAGAATACTACAACACATTGTTCATTTATTCAATCATTATCTTTCCTCAATCCTCCTCTCAATCCTCTTCTAGGGTCACGGGATCCCCATTTCCATCCAGGGCACCAATCTATCGCTGGGCACACTCACTCACACAGAGACTGTAGATATAATGAAACTTGTGTTTCATTGAATGAATATGGTTTGACACTTTGCATGTCATGTTTGGTATGCATATGTTCATCTTCTAAAGGTGGTTATTTTTGAACAAAGCATACAGTGCTAGGTTGTGATATAGTAGATTTATAGAACATTTCAGATTTCTGGAATACTGTCGCCTCTTTCAAGCATAAGAACAGATGGTCTGCAGGAGAAACTCCTTTTACACCTATATCTCCTCACAAACAATGTCAACTTTCACCATTTGTCCCTAAAACCGGTTACAAGCTGCTTTTCACACCCTGATGACCTGGCACCTTTCATTCATTCATTCATTCATTCATTATCATCTTCCGCTTTATCCTATATTAGTTTCGCGGGAGTGTTCCCCATGCCCATCCAGGGGAGAACATTTCGGGCGCTGGGCAGATACACCCAGGACAGGGCGCCAATCCATCTCTGGGCACACACTCACTCAAACAGGCACACTCTATATGGGGCAATATGGAGAACTCAATTAACTTGATCCATGTTTTTGGACTGTGGGAGGAAACCGGAGAACCCGGAGGAAACCCACGCGGACACGGGCAGAACATGGAAACTCCACCCAGATGGGGATTCGAACCGGGATTCCTAGCGCTGAGAGGCGAACATGCTAACCACTAAGCCACCGTGCCGCCAACCTGGGCACCTTAGCATATTAATTGAATACCTTATTAACATCAAAAGGATCAAAGGTTTATGTGAATATAAAAGGATGTAACAGGCAAACTCTCTCCCTCCTCTCTTCTCTTGGTTCTGGCATTTCTCCAGCGTTCGCGTAACACATGAGTTTGTACCTAAACGGGATGTTCATTTACTGTTAGTGTAACCTTTTTTTTTGTAAATCTGTTCAGTAATCTTAGTAATCTTCGTGTTTTTAATTAATCATATGTAATAAATAATAAATAAATAAGTGCACATGGTGCCAGGATGCCCTAGGCCACAGTTCAATGATCGACTTTGTAGTTGTGTCATTGGACGTGCGGTCATGTGTCTTGGACACTCGGATTAAGAGAGGAGCTGAGCTGTCAACTGATCACCACCTGGTGGTGAGTTGGATCAGATGGCGGGGGAAGATGCCGGTCAGACCAAGTAGACCTAAACGTATAGTGAGGGTTTGCTGGAAACGTCTGGAAGAAGAACCCGTCAGACAGATATTCAACTTTCACCTCCGTCAGAGCTTCAACCACATTCCGGGGGAGGTGGGGGACATTGAGCCTGAATGGGCCATGTTCTGTTCCTCTGTTGTTGAGGCGGCGGACAGGAGCTGTGGTCGCAAGGTTGGCGGTAACCCTCGAACACGGTGGTCGTCACCCCGTGTAAGGGATGCTGTCAAGCTGAAGAAGGAGTCCTATCAGGCATGGTTGGCTTGTGGGACTCCAGAAGCAGCTGACTGATACCGACATGCCAAGCAATTTGCGGCTTCGTGCGTAGCGGAGGCAAAAACCTGGGCGTGGGAGGAGTTCGGTGAGACGTTGGAAAGTGACTTTCAGTCGGCTCATAAGAGTTTCTGGCAAACTGTCAGGCGACTCAGGAGAGGAAAGCAGTGTGCCACCAACACAGTATATAGTAGATGTGGAGCACTGTTGACTTCGACTGGGGACGTCATTAGGCGGTGGAAGGAATACCTTAATCCCACCAATATGCCCTCCAGAGAGGAGGCAGAGTCAGAGGACACGGGAGGAGGCTTGTCCATCACTGTGGCTAAAGTCGCTAAGGTAGTCAGAGAGCTCCTTGGTGGCAGGGCTTCAGGGGCGGATGAGATCCGCCCGGAGTTCCTCAAAGCTCTGGATGTTGTGGGGCAATCTTGTCTGACGCGCTTTTTCAACATTGCATGGTCATCGGGGGCAGTGCCTCTGGACTGGCAGACGGGGATGGTGGTGCCTCTTTTTAAAAAGGGGGAATGGAGGGTGTGTTCCAATTACAGGGGAATTACACTCCTCAGCTTCCCCGGCAAAGTCTATGCAGGGGTACTGGAGAGGAGAGTCCGATAGAGAGTCCGATAAGAGAATCCGATAGTTGAACCTCGGATCCAGGAGGAGCAGTGTGGTTTTTGTCCTGGTCGTGGAACACTGGACAAGCTCTTCACTCTCTCCAGGATCCTCGAGGGTTCATGGGAATTTGCCCAACCGGTCTACATGTGGTTTGTAGATCTGGAGAAGGCATTCGACTGTGTCCCTCGGGGTATTCTGTGGGAGGTGCTTCGTGAGTATAGGGTACATGGCTCCTTACTACGGGCCATTCAGTCCCTGTATTTGCGAAGCAGGATCTTGGTTCGCATGGCCGGCAGTTGTCATGGTTTGTTTTGGTCACGTGGTGTGGGTTGGGTTATGTGTTCACGCCCCTGTAATCACGAGCACCTGGGTCTCATCACGGTCGTTTATTTAAACCCTGCACGCCCCATCTCTCTCCGCCAATTTTTCTTGTGCCACGCCTGTGCTAAGCCCTGACACCACTAGCTCTTGTTCCTGCCTTGCATTCCTCGCCTTGGTTACTTGTACCTTGTCGTTGTCTCTCCGTTTGTGTGCAGTTCATCATCCTGCTGCCTTCACTCTGTCAAGTCCCCTTCACGCAGTCCTCTGGATTTGGAACACTACCCGCCCTGACGTCATCATCCACCGCCTCGTGTATTCCTACGTCCAGTGTCTGTGTTCCCCGTGCTATTTTCCCTGTTGTGGACAATAAACCCTGGTTCTGTTTTCGACCTCCGTCTCCAGTTCCGTCACTCCGAGTAGCGAATCCACCTCGCCCGGTCATAGACCGTAACAGCAGTAAGTCGGACTTGTTTCCAGTGAGGGTTGGACTCCGTCAGGGCTGTCCTTTGTGACCGGTTCTGTTCATAATTTATATGGACAGAATTTCTAGGTGCAGCCAGGGGATGGAGGGTGTCCAGTTTAGTGATCTAAGGATCACGTTGCTGCTATTTGCAGATGATGTGGTCCTGTTAGCATCATCAGGCTGCGATCTTCAGCTCTTACTGGATCGGTTTGCAGCTGAGTGTGAAGCGGCTGGGATGAAAATCACCACCTCCAAATCTGAGGCCATGGTTCTCAGTCGGAAAAGGGTAGAGAATCCTCTCTGGGTCAGGGATCAGATCTTGCCTCAAGTGGAGGAGTTTAAGTATCTCGGGGTCTTGTTCACGAGTGATGGTAAGATAAAGCGTGAGATTGACAGACGGATCAGCACGGGGTCAGCAGTGATGCGGACCCTATACCGGTCTGTTGTGGTAAAGAAGGAGCTGAGCCACAAGGCAAGGCTCTCGATTTACCAGGAAATCTACGTTCCGACCCTCACCTATGGTAATTAGCTTTGGGTAATGACCGAAGGAGCAAGATCGCAAATACAAGCGGCCGAAATGGGTTTTCTCCGCAGGGTGGCTGGGCTCTCCCTTAGAGATAGTGGAGTCGCTACTCCTCCGCATCGAAAGGAGCCAGTGAGGTGGTTCGGGCATCTGGTAAGGATGTCTCCTGGGCGCCTTCCTAGGGAGGTGTTCCAGGCAAGTCCAGCTGGAAGGAGACCCCGGGGAAGACCCAGGACACGCTGGAGGGATTATCTCTCAGCTGGTCTGGGAACGCCTCGGGGTTCCCCCAGTCGAGCTGGTGGAGGTGGCTTGGGCGAGGGAGGTCTGGGTCTCCCTACTTCGGTTGCTATTCTCCACTGGATGGGCAATGGGAACCCCTGCCATGACCCTAGTAGAGGATAAAGTGGAGGATAATGGATGGATATAATGTAAATTGTTATATAATAATCTTTAAGGATATTTTTTTTGCTGCTTGTTTTTGTCCCTATATGTGATTTATGTTTGGTCTCTTTTCGTACTGTTCTTTATTCAGTATGTTTATTGTTGTTTGATATTTGTGATCTAAAAATCAAATTGTAAAATCTACCTTTTAAACCAGGAAATTGTGGAATCATGGATAGCCATCCAGAGTGAAATGAGGTTTTATGCAATGAGTTTTTGGTTAGAGGTGAGGTCCCTTTTAAAGATATACAATTAGCATACCAGCTCCATCAAGATAAAGTATACCTCGGGTTCTTCAGCTCTATTTCTGTACAGACAAACAAAACTTCATTTGATCAAACCGCTTGGCAGAAACTACGGAGCCCCTAAAGTGACATGGAAGAAAAAATAAAATATATATATAAATATATTATAAGAACGTTCTCCAATATGATCGTTTATTGTTGTTGACCCGGAAACTGACCTGAAAGTACATCAATTTATAATAAATGTTTGCGAGCTTTCGCAATATTTATATTTATTTTAAACATTTATTAAGTTGAGATAAGCAGAGAGTTGTGTCAATCACCACTTGCAGCCAGTTTGCAGGATGGATCTACTACATATAGTGTTCAATGGATCTATTGCCCTGTTTGATCCTAGAAATTAGTTCACCACCTTAACTCTTAAATGCAGACACAAAGCTCTCATATGAACCATCTCAAATGATGAAGCTTACACTTTTAGCAGACTGCTCTTTGTCTAAAATGGAATATTACAAAGGATATGCATGATTTGTCCGAACAAGTGGGAGAGTTGATCAAATAAATAAACCCCGGTATTCCTCAGGGGTTTTAATGTATCTGTTTGGTTTACTTACTGGAAAAGGGTTTGACATTGGCTTATGATTAGGAACTGAGACCTGAGAAATAGGACTTGCAGGGAGCAATTGTAATTAATGACTGAGTTCCTGTAAACTACATTTTGTAGTGGCAAGCTTTATCAATTGCTCACTTTTTTTGGAAGAAGACTGCAGATATAGAATTGGAAATGTGTATAACATAAATAACTGCTCATGTAATCCAAAAAGCTGTACTTTTGTTAAATGTTTTTAAAGTATTCTTCAACACAGGTATACAGAAAGCAAACAATGACCAGATTTAAACCATCCATCCATCCATCCATTATCTTCCGCTTGTCCGGGGTTCGGGTCGCGGGGGCAGCAACCGAAGTAGGGAGACCCAGACCTCCCTCGCCCAAGCCACCTCCACCAGCTCGACTGGGGGAACCCCGAGGCGTTCCCAGATCAGCTGAGAGATATAATCCCTCCAGCGTGTCCTGGGTCTTCCCCGGGGCCTCCTTCCAGCCGGACTTGCCTGGAACACCTCCCTAGGAAGGCGCCCAGGAGACATCCTTACCAGATGCCCGAACCACCTCAACTGGCTCCTTTCAATGCGGAGGAGTAGCGGCTCCACTCCGAGTCTCTCCCGAATGACCGAGCTTCTCACCCTATCTCTAAGGGAGAGCCCAGCCACCCTGCGGAGAAAACCCATTTCGGCCGCTTGTATTCGTGATCTTGTTCTTTCGGTCATTACCCAAAGCTCATGACCATAGGTGAGGGTCGGAACGTAGATTGACTGGTAAATCGAGAGCCTTGCCTTGTGGCTCAGCTCCTTCTTTACCACAACAGACCAGTATAGGGTCCGCATCACTGCTGACCCCGCGCTGATCCGTCTGTCAATCTCACGCTCCATCTTACCATCACTCGTGAACAAGACCCCGAGATACTTAAACTCCTCCGCTTGAGGCAAGATCTGATCCCTGACCCAGAGAGGACTCTCCACCCTTTTCCGACTGAGAACCATGGCCTCAGATTTGGAGGTGCTGATTCTCATCCCAGCCGCTTCACACTCGGCTGCAAACCGATCCAGCAAGAGCTGAAGTCCGCAGCCTGATGATGCCAACAGGACCACATCGTCTGCAAACAGCAGCGACGTGATCCTTAGATCACCAAACCGGACACCCTCCATCCCCTGGCTG
>JAFMOD010000259.1:2181088-2242720 GCA_019802435.1 Corydoras maculifer
TCCCGCACAAGCTTAGGCTCCTTCCCTGCCAGTGAAGTGACGTTCCAAGTTCCGAAAGCCAATTTTAGCAACCGAGGATCGCGACGCCCAGGCCCACGCCTCCGGCCACTGCCCGATCCACACTGCACCGAACCCCTATTACTACCCCCCCCACAGGTGGTGAGCCCATTTGAGGGGGAACCCATGTAGCTCCTTCGGGCTGGGCCCGGCCGGGCACCATTGGAAAGTGCCCGACCACCAGACGCTCGCTGACGAACCCCATCCCCGGGCCTGGCTCCAGGGTGGGGCCCCGATAACCCTATATCGGGCAGGGTACACAAGTTCTTGTTGTCTTTTTTCATAGGGTTTTTTTTTTCGGACCACTCTTTGTCTGGCCTGTCACCTAGGACCAATTTGCCTTGGGAGACCCTGCCAGGGGCTTTTTGCACCAGACAACATAGCTCCTAGGATCATTCAGGCACGCAAACTCCTCCACCACGGTAAGGTGGTGATCCAAGGAGGAGCAGATTTAAACCAATAGAAATATTTATAGGTGATATATTTATACATAGCAGAAATTCTGAATGTAAATGCATAGCATATGTACTATTCTGTAGCAAGATCAAAGAAATTTGAATATTATAGGTTAGTGAGTATAAAACAAAGATGGTGACAGGCCAAGCATGGCTGATCTAGTAAGATTTTCCATTCATTGATGGGCTACTTAAATTGTGCTCAGTAGTTTTTGTACATGTCACTATTATATTCTTTAAAAGCATAGTTCATCAACCAGGGAATAAAATTTTATACATTCTGTCTGTGCATAATCAATTGTTTTCACTCTGCTAAATGACTATTTAATACCTTTATTTATTTTTGCCTTAATTACAAATTAAAAACATGGTGCATTTATTGTAATTAAAAGGAAATTGACGTCATAGGGGTAAACATAACTGAATTAATAAAACAGTAGATATCAACACCATGGTAATAAAGACAAAACAGACAAACAGGTTCAAGTTCAAGTTATTCATTTATATAGCACTTTTTACAACAGTACATTGTCACAAAGCAGCTTGAATGAACTAAAATGAAAACAGAATGAAAAGCCTTTAAACCCCCAAAGAGCAATCCGAAGCGACAGTGGCAAGAAAAATCTTACGGTTATGTTGTTATTTAAGGAAGAAAACTTGGGAGGACCAAGACTCAGTGGGGGACTCATCCTCAAAAGAAACAGACAAGGAAGGCAGTTAGAGCTAATAATAAAGCACAGCATTTAATTAATAAGTAATTGATTGACACAGTGCAGCATGTGACTCGGGCATCACTTACAAGAGCAGCATAACTAAAAGAGGTAGATACTGCAGACTCTACATAGTTGAGATGGCTCCCCGGAACAGCATAATTTCAGATCCCCCCCCCCCCCCATTAATGATGAGGTGGGTGAAGAGGTGAAACGCCAGCACACACTGAATGCAGATTACCACCCCAACACAGCCAAGGCTGAGAGCTACATCTTTACAGGGGATTAAATAAATGTGTTTTTAATTTATTTTTAAAGATTAATAGTGATTCAGAATTACGAACAGTAACTGGAAGGCTATTCCAAAGTTGAGGAGCCTTGTGGGAGAACGCTCTTCCACCAGCAGTAATTTTAATTATTCTTAAGATCTGAGCTCACGTGTTAGTTTATACAATTGAATCTGCTCACTCAGAGACTGTAGAGCCTGATTATGTAGAATTTTATCAATATCAATATATCAATATCAATATATTTTATCAATGCTATCAATAAAATTTTGTACTCAATACGAAACTTTACTGGTAGCCAGTGCAAGTTTGATAACACAGGACTGACATAATCACACTTTCTGGTTTTAGTTAAAACTCTAGCTGCAGCATTTTGCATAAGTTGTAATTCATATAATGATTAATTAGAACATCCTGTCAGAAGTTAATTACAATAATCTAACTTTGAGGTAATAAAAGCATGAATTACTTTTTCTGAATCTTGGAGGGAGAGGATATTTTGTAGCTTCGAAATGTTAAGAAGGTGAAAAAATTCAATTCTAGTAATATGGCTAATGTGTTTTGTAAAGAAGAGATCTGAATCAATAATGACACCGAGATTATTTACAGATGAACTGGGTCTAATTAAAGAGTTATCAAGGTTTAACATAGTGTTAGGAGCTTTGTTAATTTTGTTCTTGGGTCCAACTATTAGAAACTCTGTTTTATCAGAAGATTTTGACATCTATATTTTGACATCTTGGATGCAGATCTCGAGCTTACCGACTGAACCAGCATCATTAGGGTTAGCTGAAATGTATTACTGTGTATCATCTGCATAAGAGTGGAAACTGATTCCATTTTACGAATAATTGGTGAAGTCACAGCACAGAGACAAGTGAGGTCACAAGACAGAGATCAGTGATCATTAACTTTGTTTCACTTGTCATAAACACTGCAAAACATTTCCAATAAAAATAATAAAAAGGTAGCAAAAAGGATAATAATAGCAACAATAAAAATACACTGTGTTTTATTTGTGTATTTTTTCTTGTTTGATAAGTGATTCAAGGGTTCATGACATTGAATGTCAAATTTGGTAATTACTGGATTTTAGTCTTAAGTATTTTTCATAAAATAGCAACAATAAAAAAAACATGGGTTATCTGATATTCAAGACCTTAGGGTTACGACTACTTCCAGGAAATAAACATTTGAATTTTGTGCTATCCAGAAATGTTATGTTTTAGGTATTTGTATGTAACCATTGCAAGTCATCCTGGATCAGATGTAGCCAATCAGGCAGAAACCGCAATACTACCGCTACTGTTTTATAGATGGGATACATTTTTAATGCTGGAATGCTCTGTTTGTCTTTGTCTAAACATAACGTCTCTCATTTAAGCCAAACAGATCTATTTTGGATTCATCTGTATACAGAGCAACCTTCTGGCTTGTCCATGTAAACAAAAAAAATAACCTATGCTCTGCAAATTTAAGTACAATGATTAATTAAATGTTTGAATTAATAAATAGGATTTTAGTCTGCTTTTAAAGATTGGCAATGTTTCAGAACTCCAGTACAATAACAGGACGCCCTCCCCACAGCGGTCATCTTTGGAAATTTGAGATGTTGGGTTACACAGCTTAATGAGTTAACTCAGATACTTTTAATGCAAAACCTCACCAGGAACAAAGATAGCATAATCTAAAGTAGGACTAATAAAACAAAAGATGTATGGTTATCATCAGAGGACATTGACTAATAATTAACTACTTTTTTTAATGCCTTAGTGCTAATGATAAGACCAAAATCATGACTGATAAAATATAAATATATTTTAGCTTGAAGATGGTGAGTCAGATTTTATAAAATTTCAGAAATAGAGGGTTTGATATTAAAATATAGTTAGTATTATTCAATTCACCTTGCTTTTAAGCACACTATTACAAGTGCATTCCGGATCAAATTACATAAGACATAAAAACCACAAGAGACGAATAAACCTTTAATGAGTTTAATTAAATTAAATGAATAATAAAAGCAATAAAATATATTAAGGCATGTGGCTTTCCTACATACCACACAAAGCATTAAACAATAGATCAGATGTACACATGACCACTAAAAGCCAAATCCAAGGCCCTTAAATCTTTCTTGTTTTATTGAACATATGCATACAAATTCCCAATGTATTTTCTAAGAAAAAAAAAAATTTAATTGCAGTGGTCTGGTATTAAGAATTTAAATAAAAGCAGATGTAAGACATTATATGGTGGAACTGTACAAATGAGTGTTGTCCTTTGTATAAATAGATTATTTCTCTTATTACCTTCCTATATTTTGATTCCTTATTTAATTTAACTCTTAACTAATTTTATGTACATGATTACAGCCAGGCTAGCTAGACAGAATGCACAAGAGATTAATGTTTCCACCAAATTACTAATAGCCATGCAATTAGATAATAGCTTTGAATCAGCAAACTTTTACTGACCCTTTTATAAATTATCCTGAGCAGGCTTTTTTCTCTCATTTTGCCTTTCTTTGACAGTGGTATGCAGTTTCTCTCTCTCCCTCCTTCATTTGCTCACTCACTCTTATTGCATGGCTTAAAGACGTATTGCTGCTAGTGCTGATTTAGCGGGAACCAGTGCATTAAGGTAGATGAGTCCTGGCACGAGCACCAAATCAGACTTTTAGCCTTTTTCCTACCACAGCTGGAAAATAAAAAGGTACATTGCCCTTTATTATTATTTAATTTTACGGTCTTGTCACAATATTAATAAAATAGTCATTTTAGTGATTCAAAGAATTATATAGCCTCTATGAATGTGGAGTGTTTGGATTATAGGAGTGTCATTATTATGACACAGTTCTTACTAATGGTGTACCAAAGTACAAAAATAAATCTAAAATTAAATATGGGTTTAAGGTGAATCGGCTGCTGTAAATGTAGGAAGGGCATTCAGCTTAAAACACTGGGCCAAGACAAAAATGCGAGTTCATCGCTGTGATGACCCCAGAATAATAAAGGGTAAAACTCCAAAAGAAGAAGAAGAAGCAGCACTTGTGTTTTGTAACTAGTGGAATATTTTACTTTCATCCATCCATACATTATCTTCCACTTAGTCCTCTACTAGGGTCACAAGGGGGTTCCCTTCCAGCGCCCGAAGCGTTCTCCCCTGGATGGGCATGAGGAACCCCACCGCGACCCTAGTAGAGGATAAAGCGGAATTTAATGGATGGCTTTGTGACCCTAGTAGAGGATAAAGCAGAAGATAATGGATGGATGGACACACTCCATATGGGGTAATTTGTAGAATTCAATTCATCTGGATCCATGTTTTTGGACTGTGGGAGGAAACAGGACAACCCGGACGAAACCCACCAAACGCAGGGAGAACATGGAATCTCCACCCAGATTGGGATTCGAACCAGGAATCCCGGTGGCAAACGTACTAAGCCGCCCTTACTTTACTTCTAATGGCTAATAAATAAAAAATAAAAAAAAATAATTAAAAATTAATAACAACTGTTGACAATTAGTCAGTTCATTTTAATTGGCCTTACAAATGACTGGACAGTACTATGGGTTTATAAACGTAGCCAAATGTAGTTTCAGTACATTTTATTAACCCCCAAATTCCTAACACGATATTTAAATGTCACAATCCCGTTCTAAACAAATGTGTTTGAAACGAGCATTCGTAGTTGATCTCTAGTGATGCTTCACTCTTCGCATTTTGCAGAATCTTGTTTTATTGACAGTTGGCTGTTGCTCTCGCGAGATTTTAGCCGCGATCCCTTTCTCGTTTATTTATATTAGTAGTCTCCCCCTATCGACGCAGCAGTGCAGTGCGGCTCTGGTCCAGTCTGCTGGAAGTGTCTTACGTCGCTGGGGCGAGGAAGTCGTTTGGTCGTGACAGACCGAGGCAGCAGTTTTCTCCCCGTCTTTTTAGAGTTCGCGCTGTCAAGCACGAGTCTATCGGCTCGAAACAGCCAGTCGTTCCGACTCTCTCCGCTCAAGGACAGGGCGAGGGAGGCGGGGAGCCGCGAGCAGAGCCCGAGCGCCCAGCGACCCAGATCAAGCCGCCTTGTCGCCACAACTCGCAGGTACATTTCATTCACTTCATTCATTTTGCAATGCTCTTCCATCGCGTTTATAAGTTGGGGGATTCGAGTGGAAAGTAACCGCTGTCAGCGACATGACACTACCGATGCAAGCGAGTGCAGAACAGACTGTGCGCGTGCGCGCAGCGCGCGGTTTGTTGCGTGTGTTGCAATTGTAAGTTTAATTGCTCCTATAATAACCAACGCTGTGTCAAATTATTAGTAATATCTTTTGCAAGATGTCTTTTGAGCCCTGAGTGATTTTACTTAAGTCGTAATAGTACCAGTAAGGAGTGCGAACTAATAATAATAATAATAATAATAATAATAATAATAAAGATAGTTGTAGTAATAAAATTAATAATATGCAAGGAGTAATATTGAAAGTAGTATTACTTTGTACTAAATATTTAATGATTAAAACAAAATAATGTTGTCAGTAAAATATATTTATCAGTATATAATTATGAAGCATGTAAAATAAATGGCATCGTCTGTAACATGTTTTTAAAATTTAATATCCTCGCACTTTATTATCTTCTCTTGCATGGCCCTAATTCTATGCAGTTGCATGTTTAAGGTAAACAATCTATAGGCCTGAAAAAGGTAATCATGTTAAAACCTACACATTTTCAATAATCCTCTGTGGAGAACTGTGTAGGCTGAAGTGCTGCATTGTTATCAGTAGTTATGTTATGTATGTTAATAGCGGACTAATTTGGAATAACCCTTCAGCCTAAGTATATGTGTGCTTTTTCACTATTATTATATTTAGCACTTTTATTGTTTTGTTTAGAAGTCAGATTACTAAACTGTTGATGCACAGATAAAGCTAGTATCTAATTTTGGCCAGGAGAAAGAAAAGGCACTGCAAAATCAAGGCACAAGTATAGTGATTGATGTGCATGTGCTTGGTGATTTCATTATGTGTGATGTGGTGGCTGAAAGTGAAGATACTGCAGAGAGACAGAGACTGAGAGAGGGAGAGACAGAGAGAGAGACAGAGAGAGTCAAAAGGAGAGATTCAAAAATACAGTGGGTGTGTGAAAATCCTAGTGCATGCACACTATGGAGCTAAAGCTTATTACTCCAATCACCTGTATTTATTCAAAGAGTATTTTATGCTCATCACATTAAGCTCATATATATATATATATATATATATATATATATATATATATATATATAAGCGGCAACGGTGGCTTAGTGGTTAGCACGTTCGCCTCTCAGCGCTAGGGATTCCCGGTTCGAATCCCCATCTGGGTGGAGTTTCCATGTTCTCCCCGTGTCTGCGTGGGTTTCCTCCCACAGTCCAAAAACATGGATCAAGTTAATTGAATTCTCACAAAAAATTGCCCCGTTTAGAGTGTGTCTGTGTGAGTGTGTGCCCAGCGATGGATTGGCGCCCTGTCCTGGGTGTATCTGCCCAGCGCCCGAGACGTTCTCCCCTGGATGTGCATGGGGAACCCCACCGCGACCCTAATAGAGGATAAAGCGGGAGATAATGAATGAATGAATGAATATATATATATATTATTTTTTTATTATTTTTTTATTATTATTTTTTTTTTTATATACATCCCAACTTGTAAACTTGGCCTCACACAAAGACCTAAGTGGAAACCTGTCAGGGATTGAACTCTCATAGCCCTATGCCTCAATATTAACACCACATATTAATGCCACTTGTTTCCTAATATGTATGCAATTATTGGTTATGGCGGTGAAAGTGATGGTTTTTCAAAAGAGTATTTGCATACTGGCCATGTTTTTGATTGGATGAAAATTTAGTTATTAACTCAACTGTGACATTTTCAGTGTGAAAGTTCATACCATACTATAGTCTGTCATTGTGTTATACCAGAAGGGTGTTGGCTTTGGAAAATAGATATTGTTTATGGGAAATAAAATTATCCTGTGAGGCTGAGTCCTAGTAGCCTTATCTATTGGTTTACGTATCAAAATTGTTCAGGTCAAGTTCTTCCATCCATCCATTATCTTCCGCTTTATCCTTTACTAGGGTTGCGGGGGTGTTCCCCATGCCCATCCAGGGGAGAATGTTTTGGGCGCTGGGCAGATACACGGAGGACAGGGCGAGATCAAGTTGATGTTTAACATAATAGTATGTGTTTTTGCATTGTTTTATTCATTTATAACATCTAGGGTCATTAAAATTGGGGGGAAGAGCAAACTAATTATTAATCACAACTATCTGCTTAACTGCTTGCTGTCATGATTGTGCCAGCCTTTTTATTGTATTTTACATATCACCTGTTTTGTAATATAAATACATTTTTCTATTCACACTATACAACCTATACAATGGAAAAAAGGTCAATATTAATTTTTGATGTGTTGAATACTACACTGTATAATATAACACAATATGAATATTCTTTATTCAGTGATCCAAGTAAAGTGGCACCAAATTCTTAGCCTTTTTGTCTTGGATTTACCACAGGTCCACATGTAGTCATACACCACTCTAGGTTTTGTAAACCTTAATTCTTTTAAAGATTTTCTGTGGTTTCATTAAAATGTCATAATTATTTAATGAATTATAATTGTTAATAATTATATTGGTTTTTATTTTAATCTAGTGGCCAAAATGTAAAATTTATTTTACATGTGAATTATAATGGTGCATTTTAGGCATGGCATTGTGGCCAACTGGAACATTGTTGACTTATTTCTATCCAGCTCTCCATGCTTGCTTTCTAGTGAGCATGAAACGGAAACATTCCAGTGATTTATGCACTGATCGTCAAACTGTCAGTAGAGTATCTAGTTTGTATTTCACATGTGACTGCATGATGACCAGGTAAAGTAAATTACAAACTGTACATTTGCAAACTTTACTGTTGCGAGTCAGAATTTTGAAAAAAATTCAAATCTCAAATTTTTTAAAAGATTTCTATGATTATTGTATGTGTTATTGTATGGACTTTTTAATTCTTGTATTATAAATAGTCCTTATGTAACCATATCAGTAACCAAGATCAGACTTTTACAGTTCAGACCAAACTTTGTTAACCTCTTAATTTCCATTTAACATTTCCATAAAACAATGTGTATTAATTGTATTTGGTAACTATATTTGAACTATCAAAAAGATAAACAGATGGTTTCTCATGAACCGCTTTATTAAAGGTTCATGAACGAAGATTGTATTTTGGAAGGAAAGAAGCAGCAGAGAGGAAGGAATGGGTAAAAATATGACCACATGGAACATGGCATGTAATCCCAAGCTGAAAGTGAATCCTCCTGTGAACTTCATCCATGGATTCCATGGTCTAATTTAAGCATCTCACCCATGTTTATCCTCTATGCACTTACCCTTCCATATTCCTGTCTCGACCACGCAGCTGTTCATTTAGATATTAATATGTCTATTCAGACACACTTACTGACACCATACATTCCTGTTCTGGACACTCCTTTAATTTCCCATTTACTGTTCTTTCATTACTTCATCATATTAACATGGGTCCATAAATATATATATATTTTTGTAGGATGGTGTAATGTGGTATATATTACCTGTTCAACAAGAATTCACCTCAGAAATGCTGCAGATCATTGCATGTAGTTGCAATAAAACACTAAAACTTTGTGGATATCATGATAAATATGCATAGTGCACATTGATGAGCCAAACCTGGCTTTACCCAAGTGATACATTACATTAATACAGTTTTGTAAATAAGTTATTTTACTGCAGTATATAATATTATAAAATGTTTCTTAGGTTTATAGATGCAGACCGTTTTGTGTAGTCTTTTCCTTTGAACACAAAACCAAACATAGGTGTGGAAAAGGCTTACCTGTGTATGTAAGAGGCTTACTGTACATGCCTGAATTCTGGAGGCAGATGTGTGAACATGACCATGGCCTGTTGAGCAACTGCAGTTTGCATGGTGTTTATTCTTTAAATGTATACTACATTACCTATTTTCATTTTTGCGTTTGGTTTGTCAAAAATAATTACATTGGATAAATAGCTGAAAACATATATACCAGTGTCTTTGTTGTTACAACAATTTATACTATTACTGACTATCACATGACCAAAGTGGAAAGCAGAATATAAATAACATTCAAACACTCACAGCAGCAGCAAAGCCCACGTACCACCCCCTTTTACTACTCTAACAAAACTAATCCAGTCATCATGGCAACCACACATCATGGAAAATAGAAACAATAACATCACAGGTGTTTTCAAGTGTTGAGACCATGGATTACCTGATTTTTCCACTAAGCAGAAGCTTTTAAAATGTGTTAAAGCTGCTATAATAGAATAATAATAAATTACCCTGTTGACATTTTGTGATGACATATTTCTATTTACTCTCCTTAGTTTATTTGACTGCATAATTATAGTATTTATCTTATTTAGTGCTTTATTTAGTGTATAATCTTAATTTTATTTATATTAATATGTTGTAATTGTTATATGTTATATGTCATGACTGTGGAACATATTTTATAAAAATGTTAAATCTTTTTTTTTTTTTGCAGATTGCTGTGTAACTGGTGAAAATAAGTTGGCCAATTAATCAAAAGCAGTACACATCATGAAGATCTCAGACATCTTCTTTCCGCTTACCATTATACACTTTTTAATTCTACATTCCTTTGCACAGACTGATTCAGAGCTTGTAGTTACAACCAGGTTAGGCCGTGTCCAGGGTACACGTCTGCCAGTTCTCGATCGAGGCCATGTTGTTGCCTTCCTGGGTATTCCATTTGGCGAACCACCTGTGGGGAAAAAACGTTTTAAACCAGCTGAGCCAAAAAAGCCCTGGAATGATGTGTTCGTAGCCAGTGAATACCCTAGTGCATGCCACCAATATGTAGACACATCGTTTCCAGGATTTTCTGGCTCTGAAATGTGGAACCCTAATAGAAACCAGAGTGAGGATTGCCTTTACCTAAATGTCTGGGTACCTTCTTCCCCCCGGCCGCATAACCTCACTGTTATGGTCTGGATATATGGTGGAGGCTTCTACAGCGGTGCATCTTCTCTCGATGTCTATGATGGACGCTACCTGGCTTACACTGAGAAGGTGGTGGTGGTCTCCATGAATTATCGTGTGGGTGCATTTGGGTTTCTTGCGCTGAATGGTTCCTCTGAGGCTCCAGGAAATGTTGGATTGCTGGACCAAAGGTTGGCACTCCAGTGGGTGCAGGACAACATTCAATTTTTTGGTGGGAACCCAAAGCAGGTGACAATTTTTGGAGAGAGTGCTGGTGCAGCTTCAGTAGGTATGCATCTTCTTTCCCCAGATAGCCGGCCCAAATTTACACGAGCAATTTTGCAAAGTGGTGTGCCAAATGCCCCTTGGGCAACAGTTAGCTTCGAGGAGGCACGTAGGAGAGCCACCACGCTGGGTAAATTTGTAGGCTGCCCTGATGGTAATGACATCGAGTTGATCAACTGTCTGAGGTCAAAAAAACCACAAGAACTTATTGATCATGAATTTCAGGTACTTCCATTCAGCAGCATCTTCCGTTTCTCATTTGTGCCAGTAGTCGATGGCGTGGTACTCCCTGACACTCCTGATGCCATGCTAAGCTCAGGAAACTTAAAAGACACTCAAATTCTTCTTGGTGTAAACCGGGATGAAGGATCATATTTTCTGATTTATGGTGCTCCAGGCTTCAGCAAGGACAATGACAGCCTTATCTCAAGGGAAGACTTCCTACAAGGTGTGAAAATGAGTGTTCCACATGCCAATGATATTGGTCTGGATGCAATTGTCCTTCAGTACACAGACTGGATGGATGAGGACAATGGTTTAAAGAATCGTGATGCAATGGATGACATTGTAGGTGACCACAATGTAATCTGTCCTCTGCAGCACTTTGCGAAAACCTATGCTCAATTCAGTACTCCTCAACCGCAGCCAGGAACAGCAGGACATGTAAATCTAGGTTGGACCAATTCAGGGGCACCAAGCAACAGTCATTCGCAAGGTAAATACAAAGAAAAAAAAAAAGGAAATTGGTCAAAATGTTTGAGAAATGAAGCAGAACCTTACTCTAGAAATGTATATAGGATGGGGCGTCAAGGCTTAGTGGTTTGCTAAGATGGTTGTTCTTCCCATGTTCGTGTGGGGTTCCTCTGGGTTCTCTGGTTTCCTCCCACAGTCCAAAATACATGAATTCAAGGTAAATTGAATGCTCTAAATTGCCCCATATAGAGTGTATGTGTGTCTGTGTGAGTGAGTGTGCCCAGTGACTGAGTGGCACCCTGTTCTGGGTGTATCTGCCCAGCACCAGAACCACTCTCCCCTGGATGGGTAAGGGGAACCCCCCTCCCTCTCCCACGACTCTAGTAGAAGTGGTGCAGTTGTGCAAAAAAATGTGCACTACTACCTAATACCCGTGTTTGATTCTCAAGCGCTAACTTAAGCCAATCAATTTGCAGGTATACAATTTTTGTTACTTTATACCAACCAAAAAGGCATTTGATTTAAAATCTACTATTTAATCTACTATTTTAAATAACTACGGTTATTTGACCCAATTTACTCCTCATAATTATAACCAAGTCCAAAAGAGACTCAAAATTTATAGTTAAGAATTCCTAAAAGCTCGAGAAATATGAAAAAATAGATATCTTTCAATGCATTTCATTGAATATAATTGCTAATTATTTTGTCTAAAGTTATGTGTTATTAAACAGCTATGTTTATTCTTTTTATTTTATAATGTTGAAATGTTATTTATGCTGATGGTTATATATAAGCCTATTCTCAACTTTTTATGTCTTTGATTGCAGCTTCTCTATACCTCTATTTGTTTGACCATCGAGCTTCTAACTTGGCCTGGCCTGAATGGATGGGTGTGATCCATGGGTATGAAATTGAGTTTGTCTTCGGTCTTCCTTTGGAAAAGAGGCTAAACTACACTGCAGATGAGGAAAAACTTAGCCGGCGCATGATGAAATACTGGGCAAATTTTGCCCGGACGGGGTAACTAAACAGCATAAATAATTAGCAAAATTTAGTTTCACAGATTTTAAACAATTGTTTTTTTATTTCTTTATTTTTATTTCTGACATCAAAAAACTGATTTAGTACTTTTTCTGTTTTTCATATGAAGTAATCCTAATATCAACGCTGATGGCTCCATTGACAACAGACGACGATGGCCTGTCTTCACTGCTAATGAGCAGAAGCATGTGGGACTTGATACAGAACCTCTGAAGGTGTACAAAGGGCTAAGAACACAGATCTGTGCAATGTGGAATCGATTTCTGCCTCGTTTACTGAACATTACTGGTAAATCTTAGTTCTCAACTATACAGTTTGCAGGTACCACTGTATGTTTTAGCATAATTTGTAACTGGTTAATTCAGTACAACAGGGAGATATGTTATTATAAATCTATATCTGCACATTTTGATTATACATATAGATAAACATTGTAAATATTTGGCTCAGTGTAGCCTTGTAAGATCTTTTTTTAACCTGCCACATTTGATATGCAGTAGTTCAGTCAAATATATTGGCTACCTTGTTTAACCACACTTTATTAGTTATCGCGCTGTTAATTATCTTGGTGACTTTCCCCAACATATTTTGCCATGTTGTGTGTAATAACACAAATAATTCATTCTGGATGGAATACTGTTTCAAAAATACTGTAGCATAAAGTTTTTTTTTTTAACTCAAGTACAAAATCAGAATTCAGCTGTTGAACAGTAATTGAACAGTAAGTAAAGAAAACTTCCATGAATTCAAACAGGTGGAATTCTAGCTTGAAAGTAACCATTGACACTAGCAACAAATACTAGACACGTGGTGTGGTCAAATTAGAAACCTAACTTCAATCCCCCTGGGATTAATAAATATTCTGATTATCTTATAACTGCACATAAAAATGACTACTGAGATATACTACTGATCACTAAAACAGAAAAAGTTAAACAAAAAAGGAAACCTGGTAGATATAAATTAGACACGCACAATGAAGTACAGCATAACAGCATTTGTCCAAAACAAATTCCGGCAGATGTTGAATGTTGCACACTTAAGGATTTTTAAATCTTAACTAATTTTGAAAACAAGAAGTAAGAGACATAATCACAGATTAAGCTGATTTTAAAATGTTAATTGTAGGTAAGAATACACCATATTATTGACATGATAATTTAGAGTGTGGAACACTAATGGCTTTTGTTGCAGTGTGTGTGTGTGTGTGTGTGTGTGTGTGTGTGTGTGTGTGTGTGTGTGTGTGTGTTTTTGAGAAAGAAAATATGAATGGTATCCTAGTTGATTAAATAGAATTGGCATAGACAATCAAGCTGGTGAGTTTGTAATGTCATTTTATTGGTCAGGTTAAAACAATAACATTGCTATGTTATGTAACTTGTGTTATTGTTACTTGTAGGAGAGTGATGCCTTTGTTCATCAATTAGATTTATTTTTGTTTGCATATTGAAAATCCGGGCGGCACGGTGGCTTAGTGGTTAGCACATACGCATCTCACCGCTGGGAATTCCCGGTTCGAATCCCAATCTGGGTGGAGTTTCCATGTTCTCCCCGTGTCTGCATGAGTCTCCTCCGGGTTCTCCGGTTTCCTCCCACAGTCCAAGAACTGTGGATCAAGGTCAAAAGTATTCTTCAAATTGTGTGTGTGCTCATTGATAGATTGGCACCCTGTCATGGTGTATCTGCCCAGTACCCGAAACATTCTCCCCTGGATGGGCATGGGGAACCCCCCGCGACCCTAGTAGAGGATAAAGCGTAAGATGATGGATGGATGTTAAAAATCCACTATCATGTGTACCTAAGACGAATTCAGACTAGCTTTAATGTGTAAAGACAATGTATAAATGTGTTTAAAAAGGTTTATTTATTTGTTTAAAGCAGTATAGGGGTTTTTCGTTGGTACAGAAATATCTATTATATCTATTTGTTGCCTAATAGATAAATGTATTTCTTGCCCATCCTCAAAAAACAAATATTACAGCTAGCTTGCTCAGACTAAAGCCATTCTCCCTCTCGAAATCAATGACCTGTTGTTTTATTTGTGTCATACTTGTTTTTACTCTATTTTTAACACAGACAACATCGATGATGCCGAGCGACAGTGGAAGGCAGAGTTCCACCGCTGGAGCTCCTACATGATGCACTGGAAGAGTCAGTTTGACCACTACAGCAAGCAGGAGCGTTGCACAGACCTCTAGAAACGTTTGATGAAGTAAAAACGTTTGATGACCATAATACTCATTAGTCTCTCAATATCCCTTTCAGAATGTCAATTGTTTTCTAAGGTGCTCTAGGTTATGCTCTGAGCTAGTGGGTGCACCTCTAATTTGGGAATGTAATACACATGAGCACGCTAGAGTATTTTGTTTCCCACCTGTGAAACATATTTCTGTACATTACAGCTTTGGTAAGTTTGCATTTAAAACCATGTATGGTACTAAGGTTTTTTTTAACAGTCATGGTCATCAAGAAGAATATTCAACAGTATGTGAACGGTGTTATTACCTCTGTTGTGTGTGTCAGTAAAACTGACGCTAATGATAAACCCTCATTCACGCTGGTCCTCAGGATACCACGTTTTCCTTTTTTTTCTTTTTAATTTTTTTTTTATTAAAACATTTTCTCCAATCACCTTAATCTATAATTGCTGCTTAGCCATTTGTGCATTCTTTAAATATTCCTTTTCTATCAACTTTTCTGTCTTGAAATTGTGTGTGCTTTCATTTTTGCAGTTCCCCATTCTCTCCTGTTTGCTCCTAATTAGTAAATCGATAACACAGACCTGGTAGAAACGTTTCAGCCTATCGTCCATGTGCCATCATGTTTCCTGCACAGTGAAGCAAACAGATGTGATTTCACTGTACTGTCCTAATATGTAACACCTTCTTTGGTATTAATATTAATGATACACGCAGTGCATGCATAATGGTGCTTGCAGCATGATCCTCCTGTGTTTGTATATTTGTGGGAGTGTACAGGCTAAAAAGGTGTAGTGTGTATGTGTGTATTACAGAACCTCATATTTAGCACCTCAGTGGTTTACTACTCACTCATGTCTTTTGTCTATATGTAGCAAACACCACTTGTGAATGTCGCCTCAACTTTCATTATATTTGTCTTGTGTTTGTGCGTATGTATGTGCGCTCTGAATCTACTCTGATATATGTGTGCCAAAGAGTTTTCTTCAGCCTACTTGTCCCCCTCCCAGTAGAAAAGAATTTTCATTACAGTAATGGAAGCAGGGTAATTCAGTTAGTGCTTGTTTGAAACGACAGTCTGCTGTGTCAGCCATCTTAATCCCAGCCCCACCATCACTCACCTGATGCGCTGGGTGGAAACCAGGACTCTTAAATGGGAGTGTTTGTGAGAAAATGACGTTGACGAGAGCCAACTAGAATTTATGCTCTGGGTATTCTAATCTTTCAGTATGTCATTTTTGTTGCGTGTGTGTACTAGCTATCACATCTCGAACACTACGCTGTGTTAGGCCGGGTTATATGTTTTATTCTTTTAGGCTGCTGTTTAATATATATATATATATTTTTTTTTTTTTTTTGAAAAAAGTGCCAGTTGTCTTGGTTTTACTGAATCCCACCATTGTTTCATTTACACAGTTGTTTAGAATTTTGCATTCATATATTAGTTAACACTGTATAAGAGTTATATATGGGTTCAAGTCTTTTAGCAAGCTTATTATTAATTGTCATCAGACATGCAATATCCTGAGTTGATTGAAGTAGTGTATTTAATCATTTAAAATGTAATGGAAACAATAAAGTGATGTATTAAGTTATTTAAGCATAAGATAAGTACAGATGAGTGAAATAAGTGCATGTGTCTACAGTTTGGCTGAGGTTTGTGCCCGCTGGTTGTTGACTAACAGCTGTCCTTGTACCTCTTGATCAGTAAGCAGTTGTCCTTATCTCCTTCGTCCAGTATAAAGTCTGTGCATGTCCTAAAACTTCTCTTACTGTGTAATTTACTCGAAAGATAATGACTGTTAACCCTTGTTCTAACAGGCCAGTCCTGGAATATAGAGATATATATACATATATATATATAAATATATAGTGTGTGTGCGTGCGTGGGTGTGTGTATGTGTGGCCATAAGACTATTTTATATATAAAAATTTGTATATCCCTCACTAATTTATGTTATTTTGATTTTCAAGTATAAGTAACTCAACACATCCTCTATATGGAATTAACATTAATATGGTCGTTTCTGTAAGTTGGTATGAATTTAATATACCAATACAAATCTAGAATAAACCTTTATATGGCTACATGTTTAGCAGTTTGGTAATTGTGCATAAAAATATTGAAGTTTATTTCCAGTAGAGGATGTGCCGACATATTTTTACTTGAAAAATCAATATGTCATGCATCTGGACAAAACAATACAGGGTGTGTAACAAACGACTGTTTTGGAATTGCAGTAAATGGTTATAAACTGTGGTAAACACTCCTATACTTTTAACTGTGTAAACACCTGGGTAAGGAAAATGTGAATACATGTAATACATGCTTCAATGGAACCAATGTTTTATCCAGTTGTTTTTGCATTCTTATTGTTTTTCTTTTTTGGTCCAGAAAATTTTGACTGTAACAAACCTGAATGGTGACAGCATTGTGCAACATCTCTGCATGGCATTGGATATATATTCTAGCCCTTTCATGAGACTGTAAGTCCTACAAAATGTAATTAAACACTAAAATAGATCTATGTGTTCCGTCATTGTTTTGCTTTCTGTTATCTTTCTGTTATTTTTGGACAATCTAAATAAAAAAATTGTGAAACCACTTGGACCACAGATAATGTGTGCTAATTATCACACACAGAGAATGCTTAAGCCCCTTCCAATGGGGGGGCAAAGATCTGGCAAAAATCCAGAGAGGTTGCCAGTTTATTGCAGGGTAGATACACAATGGATGGTACAATGGGTTCACGTACACACATTCACATTAACAAAAAATCTACTAAATTAAAGAAGCTGATTGATATAATCTACAGTTATTCAAATAAAACTGCTAAAAATAAATAATATTAAAAAAATGCTTTGGTAATAGAAATACTTAATAAATTAGCAGTAAATATAAAAGCACAGAGCACTAGCTCTTACTGAAACAGCAATAGTGTTAAAAAGAATAAGAGGACACACTGGCACTTAATGGAGAATACAGTAAAATCCTTTAAATTACAAACAGTTACAACATGCCATTTTAAAATGACCCTCTTTATGAAGCTATATCACCTGGCAAAAATTATGAAATTATTACGGTTGGAGGATATTTTATTTACAGCTGTTTAATTTTAAATAACATCAATCTCAAGAGACATGCCACGAAATACCTTTTTTCAAAATCTTAACCTTCTGGCATTAATAATAAATTAAAAAGAATGACAATGTTGTGGTCAGTAACAATTGTTTTTTTAGAGGAATATGGAATCACTTTGTAATCTGCAAAGTCTAAAGTCTGAAATTACTTTGTAATTTGCAAAGTCTAAACTCTTAAACTGCTGCATTCAGATTAAATTTGCTAACAAGTCTTCAGTGGAAAAAATAGAACTTACACCTTGGAGAGTTGTTGCACAATATGGATTGATATGAATCATTGCTTGTACAGGTAAAATGAGGGCGATGATTACAAAAAAACATCATATAGTGAATCATCATATAGTGTTACAGAAGATGGTTGTTTATAGTAAGTTGTGTCTAAAATCTGTGTTTTTTAAAGATGTCCATAATGATAAATGACTTTTTAATCATTTTGGAAATTAAAACAAATGATTGTAGCAGTTTTGAAAGTGATATCGTTAATTCTTGCTGTATACAAGACATGAGCTGCTCAACAGACTGTGGTCCTTATGTGATTCTCCCCTTCATAACGCACCATACATTTTCATTTGGAGACAGATCTGGACTGCAGGCTGATCAGTCAAGCACAAGCATGTCCATGAAGCCAAGCTTTTGTAACTCATGCAAAATGAGGCCTGACATTGTCTTGCTGAAAAAGACTTGAAGCTTTCGGGAAAAGACATTATCTTGATGGCAGAATATGACCTTCCAAAATACCAATATAAGCTCTGCATCAATGGTACTGCACACATGTGAAACCCCATGTCATCATAGCCACCCCAATCTAAAAGACATTATCACTACAAAACACCTTTTGTTTATAATCACATTTCTGCTGTGTTTTTCAGTCTTTTTTATGTGACATCAATCCAGAAAAACTGCATAATATATTTTCAAGTTCTGTCAAACCCATATACCAAAATATTGCACATGCTTTTTTTTTATTTGCACAGCTTTTTTATTATCATTCAGCAGTGTGATCTGTCTTGGTTTTCATGCACTGGGATTTTGTTCTAAATCTTTTTATGACGTTATGAAATATAGATGGTGAATGACCTAATTTTTTTTTAACTTGCACACAGAAACAGTAGTTGAACCGACAGCCAATTCTCTTAAAAACTAAGGGGATAAACCATGACCCATCTCTATGCTCACAAAGATTGAGACTTGTGAAGCTCCTTTTATACATAACCATGAGGACCTCACCAGTTATTCATTCATACATTCAATATCTTCTGCTTATTCCTCTATTAGTGTCCCAGAGATATTGTGACTAACCCTGCACTCTGAAATGGGATACTTGTATGTCCAGCCATCCATCTGTTATCTTCCACTTTATCCTCTATTAGGGTCGCAGGGGGGTTCCCCATGCCCGTCAAGGAAAGAATGTTTCGGGCGCTGGGCAGATACACCCAGGACAGGGCACCAATCTATCGCTGGGCACACACTCACTTACACAGACACACACACACACACACAAACACACTCTATATGGGGCACTTTGGAGAATTCAATTGACTTGATCCATGTTTTTGGACTATGGGAGGAAACAGGAGAACCCGGATTAAACCCATGCAGACATGGGGAGAACATGGAAACTCCACCCCGATTGGGATTCGAACCGGGAATCCCTAGCGCTGAGAGGCGAACCTTGCTGCCCTTACTTGTATGTCGCTTTGAATCACCAAATCCTTCAAAGAAAAATGACCCAACCTGATACAAAACATTCTCCTAAACAAATCAGTTTGGTAGAAACAATGACAATAAACAATTGTCAGTGTTTCTACCAAACTGATTTGTTTAGGAGAATGTTTTGTATCCCCAGCAGCAGCAACAGAACTATAGTTCTTTTAAACCATATATAATTGGTGTTCTAATAAGTTCCAATGGACAACTTCCTTTAATATGGTGTGGTAATACATTTTAGTTGCAGATTGCAGAACATTATCCTTAATTACATTAGCCTTAATTATCCATGCAAGCAAGACCCTTAACCCTCATTGCCCCATGGATATTGTGACCAACCCTGCACTCTGAGTTGAGATACTTGTAAGTCACTTTAGATAAAAGCATCTGCTAAATGACCTCATGTTATGTAATGTCTTTGGATTTTGTCTTTACTATTCATGGCCATGGCCATGATTAAGGATAATATAATTAAGGATAATTACTGCAATTTTTGCCAGATAGAATTGAGAATATACCTAATCTGTTTTTTTACCACACCAACCTTTCATTCCTTCATTCATTATCTTCCTCTTAATCCCCTACTAGGGTTGCCCATGTCCATCCAGGGGAGAATGTTTTGGGAGCTGGGCAGATACACCCAAAACAGGGTGCCACTCTATTGCTGGGCACACACTCACTCACACACACACACACAAACACTATGGGGCAATTTAGAGCAAAAAAACTTTAAATTTATGTTTTTGAGCTGTGGGAGGAAACCGGAGAACCCGGAGGAAACCCATTCAGACATGGGAAGAACATGGAAAATCCACCCAGATTGGGATTCGAACCTGGAATCCCCAGCACCGAGAGGCAAACAGCGCTAAGAGGCCGCCTCTACACCAACCTTTTTTTCATCCATATTTCTTTCCTTTTCAGTTTGTCTACATGGGCAGTCACATAGTTAACTGATGCTAAAGAACTAAATATTAAATTATTGTCAGATCATTTTAATCATAAATTGTCCTGTAGTATTTTAAATTCCAAACAATATAGCAGAAATTAACATGGCAGTCTCCATATAAGTCAGGTAACATGATATCAATAACATAGCCGTGATTGTATTGACAGTATTTCATATTTTATCATTTTGCTTTGGGAATACGAATTTAATTATTTCTCCTGCCAATAAAGCTTATTTTGAGTTTGAGTAAAGCGACGCGCAAAGGTTGTGCCACAGCGACACCTTAAGGCTGACCGCGTTCATTATCGAGACTGGACTTGCTTGATATACCGCCACCTATCGGCCAAGTTCACATCTGTTTGTGCGTAACGATTCGGTCGATTTTTAAAACCAAATATAAAAACGCTGATGCGTAGTTCATGAAGGACATCTGCAGGTGTAATAACTCACCACGAGGCGGCGCTGTTTAGTATTATGAGATGAGTGAAACTAGCGCAGCAATTTTAAAGCACGCGTTTAACACAGTGTCGCCCGAATGGAGGAAGTGAAAGGAACTAACCAATCACGAGCTGAGGGAGAGTTCTGGCCAATCAGCGTCAGCGATGTGAAGCAGAACACTTATGGCGCACTAATGCTCTCATTTACTTCAAAACATTGTTTGTTTACAGCTAACTAATAACCGCGTGCTCGTTTTAAGCACCGAAAAGCGTTTTTTACTCATTTACTCAAAAAGCATAACTCGAGCGGCTTTTCTCTGCAACCATCTGCCTTGATTTGGGAGAACAATGACCTCCGCATCAACAAAGGTAGTTAAGCTCCGAGCAGCAGCTGCAATGTTTACATCGGCACATACTGACTGGCTTTGCTCATTTCTAAATTGTACGCATAACTGCTTCTAAATGGATTTCTGCATTTGCCACCCTGGAGGTCATTTTATCCCGTACCTCTTTGTGTTTAGGTTGGTGAGATATTTTCTGCCGCAGGAGCTGCTTTCACCAAGTTAGGAGAGCTCACCATGCAGCTGCACCCTGTGGCTGACTCGAGTCCAGCAGGGTAAGTCATTCTGAAGCTCAAATGGTGGCTTGTGTCACAAATTATTATAATGCAACCTTGATATCGTGTAAAAAACTGGTTTTACAATAACAGGGCAGAAAATCAATTAATGGCTATTTCACAATGTAATAGATTACCAGCATAAACATGACTGTACCAAAGTGAAATGATAAAGTAAACTATTTCACCCATTGTGCTTACACACCGTGGAATTTGGCCTCCAAATCAAACAGTGCAAGCAGTGAAAGACATCAAGTGAAGTGAGCGCACATGCCCGAAGTGGTGAACAACCTTGTATACTGCACCTGGGGAGCAATTGGGGTTAGGTGCCTTGCCCGAGTGCACTTTAGCTTTTTTTTTTTTTTTGCTTGGTGGGACCTGGAATCGAACCATGGACCATCAGGTGGCAAGGCTGGCTTCTTAACCTGGCTTCAAGCCTACGACTGCCACTACTATTTGTGTTGGCTCTTAAACATCAGTTTTTATCTACTGTTAGTCATCCCCCACCAAAGCCTTCAAAAGAAAATTACACAATCCTGAACATTTCAAATTTGGGAGACAAATAAGTTTCAGCATTTCTACCAAAAAGACATTGTTTTGTAAAAAAATATATAGTTATTTTAATCTATATATAATTAGTGTTCTGGTACTTTCCAAAGGTCAACTTCCTTAAGGATGGTGTGGTAATACATTTTATTTGCAGGTTATTCCATTTTATTTAAGCTTGGGAGACGTCATTGTGTTAAGGGTAGCATGTGTCTCTCCGAAATACAATATACAATATAAACTTTTACATCAATGTTACCATCACATTTTTGTTGATCAGCTATATGCATTGTTGCACCCTCATACCATTGAAGATTTATTCATTCATTTATTATCTTCCGTTTAATTCTCTACAAGGGTTGCAGGGGGGTTCTCTTATGCCCATCCAAGGGAGAACGCTTTGGGCACTGGGCAGATACACCCAGGACATGGCGCCAATCTAGTGTTGAAAATATACTCGCACACATATACATACAGACTATATAGAGGCAATTTGGAGCATTTAATTTGCCTTGAATCCATATTATGTGGACTGTGGGAGGAAACCCGGAAGACACCCACACAGACACTGGGAACATGGAAAGATTACGGATTGGGATTCGAACCTGGATCCGCCGGCATTCATGGGCAAAAAATGTATTTTATTAATTTATGCAACATAGACTTATTACGACACATATTTTTACCGATTCGTCCAATTAGTCTGATTCGAATGACTTTAGTCCAATAGGAACTTGCTGGTTCTTCTCAGCAAAGTTTGTCGCCTCGTAAACTTATAGTTAATTACTTCCATTGTGGGATGATTACAGAATAATTTTCAACATAATATATAAGTTTTTTTGTTTGTTTGTTTTAACTCAATACTAGATAAAGAAAAATAAGGTCCAGTTGAAAAAAACACTACAGTTAATTAAAATTAGAAAAAATATATCTACAATTGTGACCCTTGCACAAGACTATAGGCCCACTGCTCTGCTAATTTAAGTGCTTTTCTTGCTCTAGCACGGTCACTGTAAGTATTGAAGCTGATTAGTTGATTAGGGAGAACACTAAAGAGTCTAGCACGGTGGGTCTGCGAGATCAATTTCACAAAATACTATTCTCAAGATCACTGGTATAAATATTTTAGGGATCATTTTACAGCCATGTGTTTTCTCTTGAATTTCTAATGTAAATAATATTTTTCTTCTCATAAAAAAAACCATTGATGGTTAATAAATTTGAGTGTATTTCCATCTGTCAAAAGATGAACAGAATGAAAGCCTGGGTGGCTTTTATTTAAGCCAAAGGCATAGTGACTACATAAGATGTGTCCTCTGGCTGCTATGTCTCATTGCAGAGCTAAATGGACGGACACTGAAATAGAGATGCTTCGCTCGGCAGTTAGACGCTTTGGTGACGACTTGCACTCCCTCAGCTCAGTCATCAAGAAACGCACAGTGTAAGCAATCAGGTCTATTTTGACAACAATCGACAGTGTTTTGGCTTTTTAATTATATTTTGCACATTTCATATGTGAATGTCCATTTAATTCCTATGTATCAGAAATACTGTACCATCAGTCAAACTAAATATATAAATCTTTATTTTGTGACTTGTCAGTGTAGAAATTCAAGAGAAACAGGTGGTTTACTTGTATTATTATTATTTATTTTATTATTTTATCAACCTTTTGCTCTTAATTTTAACACCTAAAATAATATTTATGTATGTACTTATTAGAGCACAAATCAAGACAACAGTCAAGAGGAAGCTTTATGAAGACAGTGGAGTTCCTTTAACCTCTGAATCACCAAAGAAAAGTGCCAAAAAGGTCCAAGTTGCCATGGTTCCTCCTCCATCAACGCCATCAGTCATAGCTGTGCCAACCTCTCAGGTAGTAGTGACTGCAGGTTTACAGGGTTCCTCTACAAGTTCTTCTAGCATTAAGAAGCCAAAAACAGCAGGTGAGCGACATGACCCTTAACACTAGCAATTGCACTAAGACAAATACAAACAAAACAGATAAATAACATGGTAATGATGTTACTGTTTGTCATAGTTACCTTTTCAATATAATCCTATTTGGATGCTTTATGATTCTGAATTAAATTATTAGACATTTTAATGTTAAGGATATATTTAAGTTAGGAAAATCAAAAGTTTTATTAAAAAATTAACAATTTAAAATGTTATGTAATGGAACTTTATACTATTGCAACATGAGTTCTCATGCTTGCTCTATCTAGCTCATGTATAAAATATTGCAATTAAAGTAAAGATAAAGGAAAACAGACAAAACAACTGAACATTGTAATGGGAAATGTTATAGATTCTAAGCACATAAATGCTCTGTTTAGTACATCTGGTTTATTAATGCACATGTAAAAAGATAACTGAACTATAGACAATGATCCCAACATAGATGAATCTAGCTATATTTTATACAAGATTTTAAGAAAGATAGAATTTGAGAAAAAACATAATTTATATTGGTTTACAATAGACAGCTGTCATGTGTCCCTGTGTCATTCTGCAGTCCTTGTTATGTCCATATTTGGTACACTGTGTGTGTGTGTGTGTGTGTGTGTGTGTGTGTGTGTGTGTAATGATGCTGAAATATTTTGAGCCTGAAATGTCTTATCGAAAATACTGAACGTAAAAATGTTGTTTTTTTTATTATTATTTTTTAAATAGTTTACTTTAAATTATTAAATCACCAGATAACGAGTAGGTTCTTGATAAAAAATAATAATAATAAAATGCACTGACTGTACTGTACAAACATTATGGACAATAAAATCCGACATTTTATGGACTCTATATTATGACTATATTTTTGTTGACTATATACAAGTGTAGACATTCAAATTGATCTGTATGCGATATGAAATATGGTACATGAGTGGTATTAAGAAAAGCTGCATACAGTATATCTATGGTTGGTAATGCACTTCTAATAACAGAAACACATTAAACATGTTAACGGTCTTAAAATAATATGCTAAGATAAGAAAAAAAAAGGAAATCGATGTTTTGCGAGGATGTTTGTGCTTTAAACCCTCGTGCATTGCAGTTGTACTGTTGTGAAAAGCCATCTCCAATCTGATGGAGCAACACACTGCTGTAATTCTTAGTAAAGTGCTCCCACACTTTATATGCATGCAGGCATTTTTTAGCTGCTGCGATCTGGATAAATTATTTTTTCCGGTAGGGCGCCACCATTTTGTTGCTTTTTTGATGCAAGTTATGCAAATTGATGCAAGTTCATTGTTAAATATGTCAACGTAGTCAATGCGTTGCCCCAGCAATATATATATATATATATATATATATATATATATATATATATATATATATATATATATATATATATACACACACATGTAAAAAAAATTGTGATGTGTTTAATTTAGCATGCGAAGTCATACTATTGCTCATGAAATTAGTGTCAAAAAAGCACCAAAGTAAGGCAGCAGGGCTTATAGCGGTCATATCACTTAGTGGTTTGTCTTCCTCTTTATGGATGACTGCAAAAGTATAAAAAGAGGAATAGAAATTACACAGCTATTTTTGTTTAATGCGGTCAGAAATATAGTATTTATCTGATAGAAGTAGCTAACAACCAAACTGAAAGCCTTCTCTGCAAACTGCCACAATGTCAAGATGTGCTGATTTGTTTTAGAAGACGATAAGAGTTTAGTGTGCAGTTGCATTAGCTTGCATGCTAAAATATATACACTATTATTATGCATGTATTTTGTTCATAGAACATAAAACAAAATGTATGGGGTTTTAAACATAATGTACTTTATGGATGCATTTTTGTCATCGAAAATGGTGCTTAAACCCAGAATACCAAATTTGACATAACTAACATGGTACTGACGGTAAAATGAAGACAGTACTTCAGTGGTGTATGAATATTATATATTCTGTTAATTTTTGTACACAAGTCAAAAGATTTTCAAATTTAATCTGGATATAAAATCTATAGTGTGATGAATTTTAAAAAAAGCAAATTGTTATTTATATATATATCTAAAATGTCTTAAGTTACAGTTCATTAATTAGCTTTATTGTATAATTACTGATACTAAACACTTAGTGTTTATCCTAATTATATCTAATTTGTTTAAACTAGAATTTCTATAAATTTGTGTCCAAGACAAGTTATATGATTACAAAAGCATTATTTACATGTTTATTCTTTATCTTGAACAGAGGTAACGCTGAGCGCGCTGAATGACCCAGATAGGAACAGTGATCTGGTTGACATAGAGGGACTTGGAGACAGCTCTGCAACAAAAAAGTTAAATTTTGATCAAGGTAAAGAGAAAAAAAACTTTCATTGCCACATGTCTGTGTTGTTATGAGTATGTTTTTTAATATGTGTTTCCACAACCTTTAAGAATCTTTGGTACCCATGTAACAGATGAGGGAAGGAAAGTTATATACGTTTACTGAAAGTTTATTTTTATATATATATATATATATATATATATATCACCCTGAAAAAGTTGAATCCAAATCTGATTAATGTAAAGGAACTCTGACATTTTCTTTTACGGAAGCACATAACATTTTTTGTAAGGCTTTCCATGTGCCAATTTAATGGAAAGTGAAATGGAAATGGAAAGCATTTTTTTGTTGTTATCTGGCACCAAGATGTAAGCAACAGATCATGTATCTCCTTTAAGTTTCATGGTGAGGTCTCCATTGATTGGACCTGATGCTCAGCTAGTTTGAGATCGGGTGAATTTGGAGGCCATTCCTAAGTCTCAAACCCATCGTTGTGCTCCTTGAACCATTTTATTTTGTGTTGGGAAACATTTTCCTGCTGAAAGGCCAGTCATCAGGAAATATGTTTTTCGTGAAAGGGTGTACAATGTCTGCAGGTGGATGGTATCAATGTAACATCCACATGAATGGCAGAACATAAGTTTTCCCAAAAGAGCATTATCCAAAGCGTTACACTGCCTTCACTTACATTTCTTCTTCCCATAGTGCATCCTGATGCCATGTGTTAACAAAATAAGGGACACAAACACACATGGCCATCCTCATGATGTTAAAAAAATGTGATTATTCAGAACAGGCCATCATGTTTTGTTGTTCTTATACACTTGTACGTAAATCAGTCATGGCACCATGACTCTGTGGCTATGCGGCTCCATACACTACAAACTGCAATGCACTGTATATTCCAACATGTTACTTTTAGAATCAGCATTAAATTCCTCTGCAGTTCAAACTACATTAGATCTTTTGTTGGATCAGACCACAAGGGGCAGTCTCCACTCCCGACCTGCATCAGTGAACTTCAGACCAGGAACGCATCACAAGAGCTGTAGTTTTGGAGATGTTCTGAACCTATCCATCACAATTTGGTCCTTGTCAAACTCACTCAAATTCTTACTCTTTTCCACCCTTCTAACATCAACTTTAAGGATAAATTTTCACTTGCTGTCTAATGTACCTCACTTATTAACAGTTGCTGTGATGAAGATTTTATGTAAAAACCGATCGCAAAATGCAGTAGTGGGAAAAACATCCACACCCTATGTTTACAGAAATAAAGAGTGCATAGCAGTCAGGTACTTCTAATCATATGCCCTTTGTTAGTTAATGTACTATTAAGAATGATTACCTCAAGCAGACATTTTAAGAGCCTGCTGTTCTGGAGTATATCTGCAGATGTTTGTTAACACAATGCCAAGGAGCAACGATCTTAGAAGTGTTGCAAAGCCATTTTCAAATTACATTCACTTCACATTTAGTCATTTTGCAGACGCTTTTATCCAAAGCGACTTAAAAGCAACCCAAGTTAATTTTGTTACACAGGTTATAACAGTATAATTTGTCATGGAAACTCCAGATGGGGATTCGAACCGGGAATCCTAGCGCTGAGAGGCGAACGTGCTAACCACTAAGCCCCATGTAATGTTTACCTGATAATATTAATAATGTATAATGGTGTAATTTTTTTTTTCATCTCCTAATTTATATTCTAACACCGTATCAGTCAAAAGTTTGTACACATCCCTTCTTGCTCCATTAATTTCTCTCCACTTACCATATAGATGGACTTTGTAGTTTTACAATTACAGACTGTAGTACATTTTTAAACAACAGAGAACTATTCGTTGGTCACAGGACCGGTATAATTTGGGTGGTGTATTGATTGTCAGTTCTGCAGTGACACTAATGCGTGATGGTGTTTTCCTGCAGCAGTGCTGCTGTAGTTTTATTTAAACACCCAGTGACACTGCTGGGATATAAATAATGTACCAACCAAATAATACCTGCTGTGTGGATGTATTATTGGGGTCCTGACCATTAGAGACCAGAGTGAAGGGTCTAACACAGTATGTACTGTAGTCCACAAACAGATGGACTACTGGCTGGAATTGTAATATAATTTAAGTGCAGCAAAAGAAAAGTGTCCAAACTTTTGACTTGTACTGCACACAAAACTGGCATAAAGTTAAGACAACTGACAGGTTAAGTGAACTTTGATTAGCTCCTTCCATTATGGCACCTCAGTGAGTAGTATATATTATGCAGCAAGTGGAATTGGAACGCATAATAATTTAAGTGAGTTTGATCAAAAGCGGGCTGCACGGTGGCTTAGTGGTTAGCACGTTCGCCTCTCAGCGCTAGGGATTCCCAGTTCGAATCCCCATCTGGTTGGAGTTTCCATGTTCTCCCCGTGTCTGTGTGGGTTTCCTCTGGGTTCTCCGGTTTCCTCCCACAGTTCAAAAACATGGATCAAGTCAATTGAATTCTCAAAATTGCCCCATATAGAGTGTGTCTGTGTGTGAGTGTGTGCCCAGCGATGGATTGGCGCCCTGTCCTGGGTCTATCTGCCCAGCGCCCTTGACGTTCTCCCCTTGATGGGCATGGGGAACCCCACCGCGACCCTAATAGAGGATAAAGCGGAAGATAATGAATGATCAAAAGTGGTCCCAGCAAGGAACAATGGTAAATCAGCCTGTGTGATCTGATTAAACATAAACTAGTGTGGCTCAAATTGTTGAAGAACTCAATGGTTCTGATAGTAAGGTTATAGAATACAGCTTTTTACATATGGTGCCGCAGACCAGTCAGGGTGCACATGCTGATTTTTGGTCAATAGCTATGACAGTTAAGCATCAGCACTGGACTGCGAAATAACATATTGATGGCCTGGTCTGATTAATAACTTTTTTCTGTTTATAAGTCGGAGGAGGGCCAGGTGCAAGTGCACCTCTCACCAAAGCATCACATGGCATCAGGAGGCACTTTAGGAAAAAGATGAGTCAGCAAAAGGAGTGTAATATGCAGTGTTCTTCTAGGAAACCTTGAGTCTGACTGTCCCTGTGTGTGTTACTTTAACATCTACCTAAGCATTGTTGCAGACCATTTAAACGGCCTTCTCTGATAGCTGTGGCCTCTTTCAGCAAATCAATGTGACCTACCATAAAGCAAAAATGGTTTAAAGAACACAACACCAGTTTAAGTTTTAACTTGACCTTTAAATTTCTCAGATCTTAATCAAATCACACAGCTGTGGAATGTCCTGGACAAACGAGTCTGATCCACGGAAGCTCCACCTCACAACTTACTGTAGTTAAAAGATCTACTACTTAAGCCTTTGTGTCAGATACAATAGCACACCTTCAGGAGTCTAGTGAAGTTTATGCCTCAATAAGGAAGGAAGGTTGTCATAATACTATACCCACTCTGTCTTTTTCTTTAATGACATCACAAGGGCACTCAAATTCTTATTCTGTCATTAACATAAAAAAATCAAGGTTGAGAACATTGAACATTAATAAGTCAGGAAATGGCTATAACATGAAAGTTAAAGAGTAAAAATGTCCACATCTGAAGTTGAGGCAATATGCTTTAAGTAACCGTTAAAGAGTAACAAACTTGTCAGAGCAACCTATATATTTGACCTTTTACATGGTAAGAAGGCATCATTAATAATAATTTTCAGGAGGCAATTAAAGATGCCTAATATTTATTGTGGTATAAGTGTGGGTTATGAGTGCTTCAATAAGAATGAAGAGCAATAAAGTAAAACGTCATTTTCTAATAGTGTGCATGTAGTGCAGATGCACCAGTAACTTAATGTAGTACATTTTAAGATGTTTTTAATAAAATGTTTTATTTATAATTATTGAATTTAAAAAATATCAGTTTAAATTAGTTTAAAATATTATATAACTTGTATGGTATGTATTTTGCTTTACAGAAAGCTTAAATCTCGACTCAAGCCTCATTATGAACTCCAGTGACTTGCCTCTTCTGTCCCGCTGAACCCACCATACAGTCAACTGCAAATGAAGAAACTCGTATCAGACTGAACTTTTAGAAAGTAGTCTTGCAAAGCAGACCTTTGATTTCATCACTTTTAGAAATGCATTAATGGTCATTTTATCAAAAGTCACATCTGTAAACACTATTCATTTTATTACAATGTAGTTACCCACAAAGTCAGGTTAGTATAAATGATTTGCACATTTAACTACTGTTATGACCATTCATGCTTTGTTCAAGTGTTGACTAACTCAACACACTTGATGATAATAGGAAATAACTTGCAAATTATTTTTCTCATCCATTTCAAAGGATATACATTTATTTATCATATTCAAATCATATGAATAAGATGGAAAATAAACAAGTGATATAGTTTGAAATATTATTGTGACATTAGAAAGTTGTTACACTTCATGAATATTAGTTAATACTCTGTCATATATTTTGATGTTAATTCCATTATTGTTGCATTTTACTAATCTGTAGAATCTAATTTTAGTTCTTTAAAAAGACTTTTGTACAAACTTCTTGTCATTGCATTTTTAACAGTGTATGTTTAAATTTTTTTTTTATCTCCAATATGGGGAATCAGACATTATTTGGTATTAAAAGCACATGTTACAATTTAAACTTCTGACAATCTTTTCTTAACAAAAATAAATTAATTTAGACATAAAAGGTTTTAGGCCTAGCAATATGTGTATCTTACATGCCTCGATTGTTATTGGCTTACTTCCAAATTATGAATAATAATTTGAATAATTGATTTATTTTAGTTATATACATATTTCTATTTAATAATTCATTAGAAACACCTTAAAGAATTACAGAATATTTGGGTGTAATAAAGGACTTACACCTTGTTACTTATTTATTCCTTAATTAAGGAGTTACATAATATATATATATATATATATATATATATATATATATATATATATAAATAACTACAAACATTTTAGACAATTTTACAAGTATAAATGTTGGGTATACTTACCTTTGCAAGCCAATCTAAATTATAATATTTAAGAATTGCAAGATCCAAAAGTATGTAACATTAAACAAATGCAGTGCAGAATTTCCTCCTCAGCTGTCACCAAGACCTAACATTTACGGTTTGGGGCTTCCTTTTTAATATCAAAGTATTGGTAAGTGGAATATTTATTTGGGTCAGTTGAGAGGAGTAATTAGATAATTTTAACTTTTTTTTGTTATAGGGGGTTTTAGAACATCTTTAAAAATGAAAGTGGGCTTTAAATAAGTTTGAGAAACCATGTCAACTTAACATTTTATAAATATCTAAACTTGGCACAGCAATTTACACTTAAAACTAAACTTTCAATGGTTATTTAATGTCCCATAAGAATGCTTTGTTAAAAATATAATTCAGATATACCATCACCTAATGAAATGAAATGGAAAAACAGCTTTTGTTAAATCCAACCTTGTGGTGATTGTCAAATACAACACAAGCTGTTTAATTTTAGAGATGTTTTTTTAAACAAAATGGAGTAAATCTGTGAATTTTTTTTTTATTATTACTATTTTTACTTTGTACAAAATTAGACTACAACCTAAGGATATGAAAATTGTTTAGAGTGATGGGTATATTCTGAATTAGGAGAAAAATATTAGTTTGAAATCTGGAATAAACTGCACTGCACAATATTTATCAGCAAAATATTTTCATAGATCACATTCTTAGTGAAATATATAATCATAAATTGCCAATGTAGCTTTGAATTTCCAAATATCCATTTAAGTTTATTATTTTCTATATTTTGAATGGTTCCATTTGACAATAGAATGCCAAATGCTGTAAAAAAGATGGGAATTTACGAAGATGTTACCTGCATCATTTTGTACATTTCATTATGTTCTATCATACATGCGTCATCTCGGTGATCAATCCAGAAGGTGGAAGAATGTGTGTCTGACGGGAGCAGCAACAATCATACTGGCAACCCATGAAGAGGACAACTGCCAATATTGATGTGCTGCTGATGCCAAGCACACTGACACAAAGCTGAGCTGTGTGGTCCAAAGATGGACAAAAAAGGAATAACAGAACAAAGAGTATTTTATTTTATCTCGAGCACAAACTCTACATAAAGACAAATGAATAAAATTTCCCCCTTTTATATGATGCTCAGTGTTAAGAAATTAGCAAGACTGATGACTAGATACAATTTCTAATAATTCTGAATAATTGTGAAACAAATCCAATAAGCCATTTTGTAGTATTAAAATGTCAGTTGCAAAAAGCCAAGTTTCCCAGTAACAACACAAAATGATTTGGAGGTAAATTTTTAACCTGCAAACCATGATGTGCTGCTAAAAGGTGCACTGGCATACTGGAAGGTAAAGTACATGCTGATGCCCCTCATGAGAAAATGGTCATCCTAGAGGAAAAAACAACACTGGGTAAGATTTTTTTTTTTGGTAGTGAGGGTGTAATGAAGCAAAAGAACACAAAGACAGATTATTTTATTTAATGTTATTTCAAAAAGTAAACCATGAATAATAATTAGAATGAATACTAAAAAATATGTTAAAAAAATACAATGAATAGGTTAGACATTTAAAGATTAAAAAAAATTGGAATAAATTATCTACAGTATTCTGTATTAACTGAATCCAGTTACCCTATGCACATTAATGACAAGACATAATACTGTTTAATAAAATATGTGTTTAAAATATAAAATAAACACAGTGTTAAAACTCCAGGTTATCAGTACACCAGTAAAAATTAAATGTTACACACCAGCTGAAAAGAACTAATAAATCTCAAAATTTAACTTAATTAAACTTAATTACATATGTACTATATTTATATATGTGATTATGAAAAAGATTAATAGTTTTTTTATTATTATTATTTAACAAATCATTAGGATTTGAAGGATTTTATAGTATAAAAATAATTTACACTATATAAAGCTTTCAAGGTGTGACCTAGACAAAGCAAATTAAGAGGGCATGATTCAAACTAGCTTTTTAAATAATTACAAATCTCAAAGTTGTTAAACATTTTAACAAAAGTTGCAAAAAAAATTAATAAATAAACTAAAAATTGATGTTTAATTTTTAACAAAATCGTAATTAAATTTGCCTTAAACAAATAATTCCAAAAACACACCGCAATACACCAATAAAAACGAGTGTCCTGTGCTGAATCCAATTTGCTTTACCTCCACACATCATTACATAATGTTTACAAGTAATGACAGCAAACATTAGTTACAGCAAACTAATTAATGTTTTTTTCATTTAATAATTTAAGAACACCACCGAACACTACAATTTAACAACACTCTAAATATAGATTAGGCTGCTATAAAATAGGAAGTGCATTTCTAAAATATTGTAGTTTTACTGATAAAAGAAAGCTTATTGCAGTTTCGAATTAAATCAGTACAGCTAAAGCTCGAATTATTCAGGAAAATTTTGGTTTCCATCCAGCTGTTCACCATCAGAGCAGACAAATAACATGATATCGGGACTAGAAAGAACGGTGAAAGAGAGAGTGAGAGAGCAAGAGAGAAAATAAAAAGGGTGGGGAATGAATTTGAGGGAGAGAGAAAGAGCGAACACACACTAGTCACCCACACAAGGCCTAACTTTTCTTACCCATTCAAACCAGAGAACATTTTAGTTAAGCTTTGAATATGAGACAAAAAAAAAGTAATAGACATACCCCTCAGCTCTTTTACATCCGCCTGTGAAACAACAAAAGAAAGGTGAAGGTGATAAAAAGACCTGACCAAGATCCCACACTTCCACTTTAGGTAATTCTTCTATCCTGAGAACAAAAAAATACTTTTATTAAATTAACTTTAAAAATATATTAATAATAAAAGTTGACCATCATGGATAAAATCACACTTATGGTGCCAATTAATGTTGGTCAAATTCAAATATCTTTTTTACAACTGCTTTATTATTAAATCACAATATAAAAACGGATTATTTTTAAATAGTAAAATAATACATTAAGGCAAAGTAATTCTCACATGTACTTAACAATTGCCATTTCAGGGCTTAATTTGAGGTCAAAAATACACCCACTCCTCTATGACTGAAACTCCTATTCTAAGACGGGGGTTCGAGGAGCAAAATAAATGCCTAAAAAATAAAGGTCTGTTGTCCCTCACCATCTATTTTCAGCCACCAACCCCCTTTTTTCTTTCCATCTTCCTTTTCAGACCAGCAGTCCATGCAGTGTGTAGCCTCTGCTTAGCTGTAGCTAGTGAGGCTGCCTGAGGAACTTGGTAGGCATAAAAAGCAGGGGTTGTAGCCTTTTTCCCAGGGCATCACTTTCTACAATAAAAATGAACATTTTTGGGGGGCTGGAAAAATCCCCAAAAAAATTAGTGCGTCACTCGGGGCTCCCCTTCACAAAGTGTAAAATTTGGGGACTGTTGCTTCAACCATTTTCTGGGAAAAAATTAATTTGTTGGACTTCATGTGTAGAGCGCGCCAATGCTAGCAGCTCGCGCTTACTTGATTTCTTGTACCCTTGCCAAAGCATTCACACAGCCAACGGAGAGAAAGAGAGGGAGGGGGGACAAAAGAGGGAGAAGGCTCAACTGCAGAAACAGGCAACGGGGAGAGCAACAAAAAAAAAAAAAGAATGAAAAAAAAAAAAGTGTTGCATTTTTGTGTTACATTTTAGAATAGGCTTTCTTATAAACTTAAAACCTTACAAACATTGAAGTTTGTTACAATAATAGTTTCATTCCAGCTTGAACTCGTTTTAAACTGAAATAAAAATACTTAAGCATACAGAAATACTTAATGAAGGAGAAATTAAGTATCGACACTAACTGGGAATTAAACTGCTTCTCTGTTTTGTGTTTATAGCACAAGTAGAGCAGTGCAGTCTTGGCTTTATGTACAGCACTGCAGGCTGAGCATAGAACATGACTAATCACAAAATCTGAAAAAATCATTGATCTGGTTTTACAGTTAGCTTTAAGTACACAGGCAGACAAGACGTCTCTGAATTATACAGAACTAAAAAGCAACACCCAAAGAAATAAAAGTCTCACAATTCAGCTGAATGAAAAAAAATCCCCAAAAAAGCCGATAGAATATAAATGGTGTTAAACAGATTAACACCCAGCTGACTGAGTCACCTAAATGATCACACTATTACAATAGACTGTAATAAAACAAGCACACACCATAGGTGAAACTTATGTGTTTGTTAAAAAAAGAAAAAAGACATACACTGATGATGCTTTGCATTGCATTCATGCTTTATACCTTCATTCTGTGCATTCTTATCCTCAAAGCAGTATCTCTTTCAGCTAAACCCAAGTCTTCACTAAACCTCAATAACCACAGACAAAAACAGGAAGACTAAAAAGAGTCCAGGGACAGAACAGCTTAAATGGCCCAGGCCTTAACTGCTTAACATTTTCACTTAAAACACTAGTTTAGGTAGGATTCATTTTAGTATATTTTTTTTTACTTGGACACAAAGTGTAAATTAATGTAGGAGCCCATAAGAATTGTCATTGACTTTAAAATGACAATGCAGAAGTTAAATCGAGGAAAAGTGCCAGGCAGTGTATTCAAGACATTCAGCATGTAAAATACCTACTACACTACATCCTGTTTGTTATAATAAAAAAACACAATTTTCACATTAACAAACTTTCTATCATGTACCATATTGCTTATATGTGTTATAATATAAAAATATACCAAAAAGTTATAATCTAAAATATAACATCGATCAGGTAAACATTTCGATGAGATGATTGTTTGTATCTAAAAAAGGAAAAGCTTAAAAGCAAGAAAATTAAATCTGAAATAACCTCCATTTTGCTATATCTAAAACCCATCAATTTGTAGTCAGTAAATCACTATTGCACCTTATCACATTTTTCTATCTTGTGGGCACATTATTTATTTATTTTTACCAAATTGTTTAAACTAAATCATTTAAATCATGCTGTTTGTGCTTAGTGCCTCTTTTACAGTATTTTTGGGTAATAGGTCCGACAACCCCACAGATATTTCTAATATATAAAATGTCCCTTCTTATGCAAAAGTGTAGACATCTTTACTTAAATAATCTGTCTGTTCATTTTCTAAATACCATCAGTTAATGCAGTTCTTCATGGTGAAACATTTTTAAATATACTTTAAATATCTTTACATTTTAAATTCTATAAATAACAAGCAACTTAAATACAAATGTGAAAATATTTATTAACTTGAGAGTATATTAACTTATTTTTACACTAACTATGATGATTTACTAGCATTCTGAATCTTTTGCAAAACGCATCATGTATTAAGTGTACTTGTGTATTAAGTGTATACATGCCAAATAGCACTTGTGAGAATTTTTTTTAAATACTGTAATGTAATAGTAAATCCAAATTTAACATCATAACATTTTCGAGTTATATGTCAAATTATAGAAGAGTAAAAAAAAAATTGAAAACTCCATTTACCAAAAAAATTTACCCTGCTAGTAATGTCTGAGTGCTCAATAAAAACAATTTACAATTAAATTGTGTTAATCATATTAGTTATGGATGCTTAGTATATGCTTATATATGTGTGTGTGTGTGTGTGTGTGTGTGTGTGTGTGTGTGTGTGTGTGTGTGTGTGTGTGTGTGTGTGTGTGTGTGTGTGTGTGTGTGTGTGAACAACCTTAAACCTAGCAAATATCAGCACAGGCCTCGTTCACAGTGACTGTACCATTGTATAGAATGGCCTGTGTAAGTGGGTGGGACTGGGCAGTACATGGATCTAGTTCTCTGTATGTTTACGGTAGAAAAAGTACTCTGAAAGAGGGTGCAAACAGTAAAACCATCGCACAGTACAGCATATAAATTTAAAATCACGTTATACAGGTTACTCAAAAACCAGTGACACATCCAGCAATACCCACGCCATCATCATAACCAAGATCATTTTAATTCAGTGCATTCGCAAAGATCAATATATAAACGCCAAACGACATTTAACTTGTTAGCATGTAGTGAAGTGGAAGAAAAAAAAACAATATCCAGTAAAAGCTTATATTTGTTAGTAAATCCGATCATTCTATTTAAAACACGTTGTAAATCGGGGTCGCTGAGGGATCCTGTGCCAGGTTAGTTAGGGGAAAGGAAAGGAACAGGGAATGTCTGACGACGCCGAAAGAACAAATATCAAAACCTTTTATGAATCAAATTCAATTCTGCTTTATAGACTGATTACACTACACGAAATGCCATAGTGGTGAACGTGGTAAGAAAACGGCAAGAAGGCGGCATAATAAATACAGGGTCTGGACAGAAGCAGCAGAGGAAAGTTTTACAGTCAACGCGAACACAACCAAACACTCTGGAGGTATTACTACATCTGTGAGGACCTCATGTGCGCCTGAATAACGCCAGCCTTCTGTGCAAACTAACATTTGCCGCAGGAATAAAGAAAAAGTTATAAAGTATGATTTTTTTAAATATTGTCATAATTATCATTTAAATGTTTATTCTTGCAAATACTAGCAAACTATTCGTACGGTACTAATTTATAGCAGGGGATACTGCCACATTTGCAGGAGCATAAGGTTTTTATGTAACTAGCAAAAGTGACGGACGGACACACACCCACAGACAGACAGACAGGCAGACACACGGTTCTTCAACAGTTTACTCATTAGCTCTAACCTACTAGTAAACGGAGGTCTAGAACTGACATCCTCAAATCAACGCTACATTTAAATGAAGTTAAAATTTTAATTAAACTACACGCTAAAATAAGAAATGATTATGTTTTCACATAAATTCCTTTTATTTTTTTGAGTCTGGAGCTCCTTCCTATTCCTCTGTCCTCACAAGTGCTAACTATCAAAGCTTATTAATAATCGTTGTGAACGAAGCCCCTAAATCAATAAATAAACATCAAGGTGTATCGCGAAGTAAAATATACATTTTAAACAGCTGCCTCTTAGAGTTGAGGGAAATATATTTACCTTTATAAATTGCTCTCCTCTGGGTCAATGCAGCCAATACGTGGTGTAGAATATTTAGTTAAAGTGAGCAGAATGCGGCGGATAAAAAGGAAAATCTTAATTTAGTGGATAAGGGAGATACATTCTCTCTTGACTCTGGAGTTTGAAAATGGCGCCAAGGCAGCAGCGCTGCGCCTCTACTCTCTGATGACACGAGGCAAAGGGGAAAAAAATAAATATAAATTTCCTTCTATGATTTTTTTTAGTTTTAACGAACCAGTGACCTTGTACTTTCCATAATACTAACGAATTCGGTGGAATAACTCACAATTATAGGCGCTGGGAATTTTTAAATATTTTTTGTTTAATTATTTTAACGGTCAGAGATGACTTGTGCCGCGGTGCAGGTCGGGAACGAACCCCGGCTGGTTTTGGTTTGAATTTCCATACTGGAAGCAACGGATGTTCCCTGTGTCGCCACCTGTCGGACAAAGTGCGTGCTGCAGTGGACAGCGCAGCAGCACAAGGCAAAGTAAAGTCTGCTTCAAAACTTCAAACTGCAGATCAGATCAGACGTCGTCGGTGCGACAAACGAACCCCATTTTACCTTTCCGAGATTTAAATAGGGGGATGACATGACTTCTGAATTTAGTAGACATGGCCATTAAATTATACCTTTCACTGAACATAGGGACTCATTATAGGAATTGTTACGTTTACATCACATTTTGTCATCCAGCAAATGCTGTTATGTAAAACGACTTGAAGTGGTGGAAAAACACAAGTTAAGGACTAACCAGCTGAGCTGCAGTGATCAATCCTGATCATTTACAGATTTGCCTAGACTTTTCCAACCATGTTTTTTTTAATAGCAACTGCTTCCAGAAGAGATTAGTCTTTATAATAATGCATTATGCTCAGCATATACAGCGTTAGGAATATCATTTAAAGACATGAGGTGGAGATATACACTGGGATCAGGTTCAGATAGATTGAGCCGTGTGTCAATCGTGAAGCCAAGCTGATGGACAGAGTCAGCCAGGCAGACTAATGGAGGCAACACATGAAAGGATCAGGTTGTGATGAATCGAAGATTTTGCTGGAATGATAACTGTTATTGGTAAAACAGTGAGAAGGAAAACCATATGACTGAGAACAAAGAGAACATGTACAATGTAAAGTAAAGTGGATCAAGTGCTGAACCCAGGGCAGTCAAGTGTTAGGTTTGTAAGATTTAGAAACATCTGTTAAAATAGTGTTAAAAGATAAACATTTAAGAATTAACAAATAATTATATGATTAAAAACTATGTGTTCATTATAGTAGGTATTAAATAAAAATAGGTCCATAAAGTATATTTCCAGTTCCAAATAAATTAATATAAGTAGACCCTACATGATCATCCATCCATCCATCCATCCATTATCTTCCGTTTTATCCTGTACTAGGGACATTGGGGGGTTCCCCATGCCCATCCAGGGGAGAATGTTTTGGGCACTGGGCAGATACACCAAGGGCAGGGTGCCAATCATCGCTGGGCACACTTTCCCTCACACAGACACACACACAAACACACCCTATATGGGTGATCCATGTTTTTGGAATGTGGGAGGAAACTGGAGAACCTGGAGTAAACCCACGCGGACAAAGGGAGAACATGAACATTGGGATTCGAACCCAATCGGAACATAAATTGGTGAGTGTGGTAACCACTAAGCCACCATGCCACCCACGATGCATAATTAGATCCAGTTTAATTATTTTATCACTAAAATCTTTATTTTTTTATAGACATGCCTTAGAATACAGAGACAAGGAAGTCCAGAGCTGTGAAAAGTAAAGAATATATTATGAAGCAATGTCCCATGTGCTCTGAGATGAGACAACATAACATCCAAACTTATTCTCGATTCTCCTTTTAGAAAAAATATTGTTCCCTGTTTTGAACAAGGACTTCATATATGCACTAGGTCTTCTACGTGAGAAGAAAAATAATGTTTTATGGATAGATAAAACCAAAACAGCCCTGAGGCTATTTATGTTAAGAGGAAAAAACACTGCATTCGATCATAAAAATCTCACTTCATATGTGAAACATGTAATTACTGACTTATGTTCTTCACTTTGTAAGTTGCTTTGGATAAAAGCATCTACTAAATGACCAAATGTAATGTAATGTAATTTAAATGTAAACATGGTGGTTGTAGTGTCATTCATCTGGGCCAGATTTGCTATAATTGAATCATTAATCTGAAGAGATTAATCAAATACAGTATTTGAAAGTGTTAGTGATCCTCAGGCTCAAAATACAATTTACCATTTCATCAATAAGTTAAATCTAATAAAAATACATATTTTTCTTTATTCATGGTGTAGTTTTAAATGATCATCATTTAGAGAACATGACTCTAATTATCTATCTTATTCTCTTAATTTCAATAGTATTATCTCAAATTATAATTTCTTAACGAATCCTAGAACATGCTGATAATGTGTTATTGTAATAATGTTAGTATAAATGTTTGGCATATAGCAATAAATAACGAACAGTTATTTAACTTATTTTAATTTATTTGGACCTGGAAATATACTTTATGGACATTTTTATTTAATACCTGCCATAATGAACACATAGTTTTTAATCACCTAGTTATTAGGTAATTCTTAAATGTTTATCTTTTAACATTATTTTAACAGATGTTTCTAAATTTTAAAATATTTTAGCAGGAGTGATGCTTTTTTCAATTAATAGTACAATGATCATAAAAATATTATGGGATATTTATACTGGGCAAACTTTCCATTTTGGCAGCATCTCTCTTGATGTAAAGCTTACTCATTAACCAAGCCCTAATGACAGTATTTATGAGGCTGAGGTTCACCATGAAGCAGAAGCAATTGCTTAATTCTTTCTAAAATAAAGAACTAAGGTTGTTAAATCCAAATAACACTATGAAGCCTGCAAACACAAACCTTATTTTCAGCAAAGGTAAAGTGCTAAAACTCAAATCTAATTTGTTACTTGAGGAAAAAAGGGCAAATAAATGTTATTTCGAGTTCTTAATAATGAACTTTATTCTATCTGGTAAATATAAACAAATTAAGAAATTGATGCCTGCAACATGGCATTTTGACCTCATGGTCTTTTCTTTTAATTATTGCCCATTTTTGCTGTATACAAGAAATGAGCTGCTCAAAGAATTAAGCTGCTGGGAGAACATTTCAGACGCTGGGCAGAAACATCCAGGAAAGTGTGCCAATCGATTGCTGGGCAGAGTGACTCTCACAGACAGGCACATTATATGGGGACAATTTAAGACAGGGGCAATTTAAAGTGGCCAATTTACCTTGAACCCAGGCATGCCACTACGCCATTGTGCCGCCCTGGTCGATAATGGAAGCACTTCAAAAGTTGTAGTAAAACGAGTAGGCCTGAGTGTTACACAGTATGGGGTGGTCCCCATGCCCATGCGGGGAAGAACTTAATAAAAAAAACATCTATTGCTAGGCACACTCACTCACACAGAGACCTACTATACGAGGCAATTTATAGCATTCAATTTTCCTTAAATCCATGTTTTTATACTGTGAAAGGAAACCCATGCATACATGGGAACACGAGAACATGGAAGCTCCACCCAGATTGGGATTCAAACCTGGATTCAATCCATTACAAACTGCCAACCATAAAGCACAATAAAAGATTTTTTTTGCATGTCACAACATTTGAGTGTGTGGCAGCCATCAATTTCTAAATATTTACAGTATATATTTTCCAAATAGAACACAAACTCATTTTATTAAATATTCATCCATTATCTTCCGCTTTATCCTCAATTAGGGTCGCGGTGGGGTTCCCCATGCCCATCCAGGGGAGAACGTTTGACGTTCTGAGCAGTTGGGCGCTGAGCAGATATACCCAGGACAGGGCGCCAATCTATCGCTGGGCACACACTCACTCACACAGACACACTATATATGGGGCCATTTTGTAGAATTCAATTGACTTGATCCATGTTTTTGGACTGTGGGAGGAAACTGGAGAACCCAGAGAAAACCCACGTGGTGAACAATCTAAAATAATATGAATTACTAGTTTAAACAATATTGAATTTAATTAAAATCTGTTTCCATAAATTAAAAAATAAAAATGGCATTCACATGACTTTAAAATACCCTACAATGACATTTCATTGTTCATGTAAAATGACCTGAATTTAAGTACAAATTGTCCCTGATGGTCAGTTGACCTTGGCAAAAATATGGAAAATAATTAACACTGTCTAATATATAAACATCTTTACGCTAACAGGAGAGATCCGCCAGGTTTCTATCATTTGGTTAACCTTGACCAAATCTGTTGCTTACACTTATAATTAATACAAATTTACAACCATTTTAATGAATAAAGTCATAAATTTGGAAATTCTAAAGCACCAAAGTTGCATTATAGTGCAGCAACTTCATAAACACAAAACCTTTCATTTTTCAGAGAGCTCAAGAATACATTGCGGATATGATTTTTTTAATACATTAGTTATTACATGGCAAAACTCACTGATACCAGACAAACTATCCGACAGTGTTATAAATGCATAAATGGTATTTGTTAAAAGGTACAGCAAATACTAGTACTATGTGTGCATACATTATTAAAATAAACAAATAATAAGAATAGAATCATTTATTGGTATAGACTACATAGGACTTTTTTTATATAAGGGAATTCATATAAGTAATATCTTTCCTTGAATGGGATTAACTTCTTTTCACTTAAGGTATATCTGTAAATATGCTGTTTTCAGGTTTGAGTTCATTTTTATGTTTTTCTACCTCTTCAACCTCATCTTCCTCATTCCCTCCTTTATTCAACATTCTCAGAGGCCATTGTATCCCATGTTGGGAAGTCTGTTTCTGAGGGCAGCAGGCTCCAGTTTTTTCTTTTGTGAGAAAGTAGAGCAAAGCATTAAGCCAGGCATTAAAGGAAGCAAGAGGACGAGTGATTTTGTAACAAATGGAAACCATTCGCATCGTATGGCAGTGCACCTTACTGGTCACTTTCAGCACCAAAAAAATGGTGCGCGTAACATGGAAGGGGAAAAAACAAAGGGCAAAAAGTATTGTGATTGTTATGATAGTCCGAATGGATTTACGGCGCCTGTTCACATATGGAGAATGAGCCCCAAGAATAATTGACATTCCTTCACCAACCACCCCTGCCCTGCTTCCTCGTGCTGTCCTGGGTATGTTTTCAGCGGGTTGGGAATGAAGGGTTCGAAAAATTGTCATTACCACACGTGAGTAACACCAGGCAATGATACTAAATGGCACGAAGAATCCAAGGAGATGAAGGGTTATACCATAGGGTACATAGTCCTGGAACTCTTTATCAATAGCATCATCCCAGCAGTTCTGAAATAGCTCCCCTCTTGGATTTCTGTCTCCGCTCACTTCATAGGTCTGTAATGTTTCAGTATCTTTACGGCGAGGAAGATACTCTGTCTGTGCAAATCTGAAAATTGGGCATGTAAGTGCAAAGACAGCAAGCCACACCAGCACACAGGTGCCCTTTACGGCTCGTTTCGTCTCCAAAGTGATGGTTCTCATAGGGTGACAGATGCCCAGGTAGCGATGCACAGAGATGCAGGTTAGGAAAAAAATGCTGCAGTACAGATTGAAGTAGAACAAGAAGCGCACTAGGCGACACATAAAATCTCCAAAAACCCACTCGTCATGCATGATGTAACTGGCCACTAAAAATGGCAGGGAAAGGCCATACATAAAGTCAGTGGTGGCCAAGTTCACCATATAGATTAAAGATGCATTCCACTGCTTTGTACGACGGAAAGAGCGATAGAGCACGATAGAGTTAAGGCTAATACTGAAAACAAATGTGAAGGAGTAGCAGGTCGGGAGGAAGATGTACTTGTAGGACTCATCAATGTTGCAGGACGATGAAATAGAGGAATTAGAAGAAAGCAGGGAGTAGGGGTCGCCTCCTGTTCCTGTTTCAGACAGGACTACAGAAGCACCCGTCACCATTTCTGGTTGCGCCTGGATTTCTTTTTCATGGAGCAGAGCTTTCTCATTCTTACAGGTCGTATCCTCAGTATAATACTGGTTAAAGTGTTTTCCAGCCTGGATTTATGTCTGGACTGTCTGTAAAGATAATACAACAATACTGAGAATTTGTTTCAATAACTATAACTTGAATTATTACACATCATGTTGAAGTTTAACTTTATTTCTGTTCCAAGATGGCTCAAGTCTACTGGTTTACCAGATCTGTCACCCCTTCACCCATCCTTCTCCTTTCTTTCACAATCAGTGGTGCTGTTTGTGCTAGTGCACTAGAATATGCTGCTGATTCAGCCTCTTTTCACTTCAGTAACTCATCAATGAGTAACCACACTTCCCCTGTGCTCCGTCATTCATCCATCACCCTCTCCTTTACATCATCTGTTGCCCTATCTTGACAATTTTAACTCCTTACAGGTTCAAAGCCCGAACGCATGGCTTTTCTAATACATTGTCAACTACTCTTGAACTATATTCTAATCAATTAAATAGACAAATGACAAAGTAAACCCTAATATATTTTTCAGATTATTATATCAAGTTATATATTATATTGCGTTATATATTTGCAAACTGAGCATTAAGATGAGTCGCACAATGGCAAAGGCAATATTAATAATCACATAATACACTACAAGATATTTTATGAAGAAAAAATATATCCATTAGGCATAATATGATAAACACATAAGAATATAAGAAAACTGTATTGTTGCACTTTTTGATTTAGCTTGGAACATTTTATTACAGAAACTACAGTTAATTTAGAATATTACAAATTGAAAAAATACAGCTTTCTGGTAAGCATTTAGTAGTAATAAACAAGGTCATGCATCACAGGACATACAAACACCAAGTTCACTCCTCACCAGTAATAGTGTTAAAAATTTTAAAACATTACAAAAAACTTACCAGTTAAACAGAGACCTTAAAAAGATGGAACCACAAATCCAAAGATAAATACTGATACCCAAAATGTATTTACCATCTGCCTGTTATCAGTTTATTAAAAATATATAAGCAGATAAAAGTTGAGTAATTCCATAATACTTCTCTAGTTCATGGCTTCACCTTATCTGCAGCTTTTCGTACCTACTGTGGACCATTTTGTGCATCCCCTCTATAATCCTGATCTCCCTCACCTTTTTATTTGTCCCTCCTACTGTCTACTGTCTTTCCTCTAGTTCTGCTGAGCTGTCCTTTTAAAGAGAAAAAAAACTTTTGCTGAGCACACACACTCCTTTGCTTCATTTAAAATATAAGGGCACAAAGGTACTGTTTCATTAATTGATCCGATAGCCTGTTTGAATTGAACATTCTTATTCATTTTTCATGCATTTTTCAGTTTCAAATCTTTAAAAGTTGTAATAGCAAATAATTCGTAACATAGCAATTATATGCTAAATGCTTTTCTTTAACATATGTAGAAGCTAGTTGTGTAGATGTGTAGTTGGATCTAAATGTAAACAATTAAATGCTGTATCAATAATACAGCTTAAAACAAAAAAAAAGTTAAAGGACGGAAACAATATAAAATTATCTGATTTTATACATTTAGATTTAAAAATAATTTGTTTGTTAGTTTGCTTGTTAAGCAACAATATATAATATATTTATAGGAAACCATCAATAGAAATTTAACAATGCAGCAAAATTGAAGACATTATATGGACTAAGACAGACATTGTGCAACTTGGTCATTTGATGCAGTTAAACTTTTTCACAGTTCAAATCATTCTTTTGTGTGTTGTGTGAGATTTCCCAGATCAATACAGCTTCAGTCTAATCACTAAAGAAAAGTGTCAGAGGGATGACATATCCTGTATCTCCAGTAACATGGCATCCTGTTCAGTCCTCAGCTGATCCCGCGTAAGAAGCCGACCCACCAATTCTGAACTAAGATCTATACACAAAGAAAAATCATTAACACAATTTAAGAATTATGTAAACAATAAGATATTGTTTATTTGAATATTTGTAGCTTATAGTAAACAGTAGTCCTTTTTATGTAGCACTTCATAAATGTCACAAATGTCAGCTGAAGGCTCCATTTTCCTACAATTTTCTCCGAGGGATTAATAAAATATACTAATCGTGATTAATTTATTTACAGCAATTTTATGACTCATTAAAAATATTACAGAGTTGGTGAGTTGTACAAAAGTTATATAATTCATTGTTCAAATGTTAAATGTCAGTTTTCTTGTTAAAATCTTACATAACTTTTTTTTTTCCATTTGTTTAAAAATATACTTGCTACAAAGAACATGATTAAAAAATGTAACAGTGAACAATTTCTACATATGCATATTCATACAAAACAGTCAAGAATTATATTAATAAAATATTACAGACGTAATATCTATTGAAATAAAAAATATAAATTTTATCAGATTTAGTATGATGTATGTCATTTAATTAAAATGACTAGTTTATGTCGTAATGACCATATTTTGTTAATATTGTAGCAGTATTTATCTATCATTTATAAATATTCATATATGTAGCAAGTACTGAGAAGTGAAGGTATGCATTGGAGAGAAGTGGAATTAAGGTTAGTAGATGTAAATCTGAGTACATTTGTATGAATGAGAGGTATATCAGAAAGGTTACTTGCTAGAGCTTATTACAAATCAGGGTGAGTACAGGGCTAGAGGTTCAAATCCTGTAGTCATATTACTTTAACAATAATTAAGACTTACTGTGAATGTCTTTACTTAGAGTGGACTTTAATGTGTTTAACTCCTTCAAGGTGTAATTCTGCAAATCATTGCGCTTGTAGTGTTTTCTCTCTTTAAGTGCCTCGCTGGGAGGAACAGTCTATTAAAGAAAAATAAAGCAGGTTAGTTACTTCATCATTCAGTTACATCATACTGTACCAATCAAAGGTTTTCACACACGTACTCTTTGCTTCACTTATTTTTCATTTTATCAGTTCCACTTACAATGGAACAATTCCAGACTGTAGTCCATCTCTTTGTCCATCCCTTTATTCTGTTCTCAAATGGTGAGGACCCCAATAGTAACACCAAAGAGCAGGTATTATTTAGTTGGTGCATTATTTCTATCCCATCAGTTTCACTGAGGTGTTTAAATGAAACTACAGCAGCACTGCTGCACTAAAAACCCCTCACTGCATCAGTGTCACTGCAGAACTGACAGTAAATAATACACCACCCAAATTATACCTGTTCTGTGATGGTCCTGGCCAATAGAGAACAGAGAACCAACAGGAGACTAACAACAAAAAGAAAACAGATGTTCTACAGTCTGTAATTGTAAAGAGTCCATCTATATGGAAAATTAAGAAAAATATGACAGTGGAGTTGTGTCCAACTTTGAAATGGTACTGTATATTAAAAGTAACTGGAAAACAGACTCTAGGAAGTTATACATTCAGGTTAATTTTACCTGTCTTTGTTCCAACCTCAGTTTATGTTTCAGCATACTGAGAGCAGCTCTGACTTCTTTCTTAAACCCTCTGGATTTAGACTTGGTACTGGAATGCTGCTGTGACTGTTCTGGCCTCTGCTTCCCTGACTGTTTGGTTAACTATAAAAAAAAGAATGGGTAAATTGTAAGTTGCGTTACAAAAGCTGGTAGTAATAATTACATTATATCATATATTTCAAGATCTATGTCACCATAGTTTATTCGTTGTTTAAGCCGCTCATCATGATTAAGTTTTCAGAGAAAAGTTTGGCATGGTGAATGGACATAAAGCCTGGGTATAAGGCAAGAAAACACCCTGGACCGGTCACCAGTTAGGTAGTAACACTGACAAAAACATTTACACATGTAGCAGTAGCATATCTTTATTTTTATTTTCACCTTCTAGCATGTTTTTGAACAATGGAGGGTAACCAGTGATCTCCACAGTTTTTTTGACTGTACCACCTCAGCAAAGGTAATTAAAACAATAATATACAAACCTCTTTCTTTCCTTCTTCTTCCTCATCCTCACTCTCACTGTTGTTGATAAAGCAAAGCTGCAAGTTCATATGACTTTGGAGGCTGAAATGATCAGAGTTCGTCATATTAAAATAATGCCGTAAAGGAAAAAAGCAAAAGCAAATTTTGAGCCAGCACATACCGTGATGTCAGGGCAGTTAGGCGAGTGTCATCCACATCTTCACAGGTGTCTTTATGTTTATTGAGGTCATACAAATCTGGCCAACTTTTTTTCCATAGAGGTATATCCTTAAATATATACAGAAATCATATATTGAAATAGGCATTGTAGTAACAACATACACCCAGCATTCTAATACTGGGTAGAGCTCAAAACAACTCTTAGGTCTTTATAGCAAACATTTAACCAAAAACAATTTGACAATCAGAAAACATTACCCAAAGCAGTGATCATGTATTATTCCACTGCTGCCACATAAAAAGCTAGGTAGGGAACTGCATGAACAAGTAGGTTAGTGATTGAGGTGTTCCTATGTGTTTTGTAAATTTAAAGATTACACAATACACATACATTATTTAAACAGAATTATCTAATAAATTTTTATAGTGAAAAGATTATTTAGTCTTAATCCTACCTTTTGCCTAATCCTACAATATGATTGCGGTGGGGTTAGGGTAATGGCGCTTGGCAGATATACCCAGGACATGGCACCAATCCATCGCTGGGCATGTAAGAACGTGTACACTTCACCCAGATCAGATTCAAATCTGGATCCTCAGCACTGAGAGGTGGAAGTGCTAACCACTATGACACCCTTATTCATAAGCACAAATTACCCAAACTCATTCCGAGATCAGACCATGAAATGGACAAAGAAATTGCAAAAATCTAAAGAGGTACATCTTAGCCTCTTCAGGTCTCAGTTAGTAAGTTAAGGGTTCAAATTTACAACAGTTAAAATAGAAAAAGACTAAACAATGGCATCTTAAATTTGTAGCATAGCATCTAAACAAACCACAAGCGGAGATGTTAGGCCATAATGCATTGTGTCACATTAAGAGCATATAATTACAACATAGCATACCAACTATAAAGCAAGGTGGTGGAGGAGTGAATTTAGTCTTGTTTTGCAGTTAAAGTACATGGGCACCTTGCAGTCATTTGATTGACCTTAAACTTTATTTACCAAAGTTTTCGAGAATCAAACCAATTTTACTTTGATGAATTAGGTTATGCAACAGCGGCACGGTGGCTTAGTGGTTAGCACGTTCGCTTCTCAGCGCTAGGGATTCCCGGTTCGAATCCCCATCTGGGTGGAGTTTCCATGTTCTCCCCGTGTCTGCGTGGGTTTCCTCCGGGTTCTCCGGTTTCCTCCCACAGTCCAAAAATATGGATCAAGTTAATTGAATTTTAAAAAAAATTGCCCCATATAGAGTGTGTCTGTGAGTGAGTGTGTGCCCAGCGATGGATTGGCACCCTGTCCTGGGTCTATCTGCCCAGCGCCCGAGACGTTCTCCCCTGGATGGGCATGGGGAACCCCACCGCGACCCTAATTGAGGATAAGCGGGAGATAATGAATGAATGAATGAATGAAAGGTTATGCAACAGGACAATAAAGTCAAACACATCATCAGATTTACAAAAACATTAGAAATGAGAGTGGACCAAAATTCCCTTAAAATGATGAAAGTAAATAAATAAAATAAAATAATAATGAATACTGAAAACTACAAGTAATTAAATCATGGGGTGTATTTTCAAGCAAGGCTTTTTCATTCTAGCAAATTTTTGGTCAAATATATACAGCATATATATACACATTAGTCATGTGTGTTGCTTTTCATCTGAGGTTAAATTTAAGGTAATCTAACCTTAAGACATTTTAAATTTTCAAAGTGGGTATATTTTTTCCCAAAGGAATTTCCCAATTAACCCTTAATAGACATATTTAACACATTAATAAATATGATTGCAATCAATGCAGCTGAAATCTATCTATTTGATAAGGTCAAGAAGATTGCATCTCTGCTTCAGGAAAGCTAATTGCCCTTAGGTACCAAACAACAATCCATAACACAAGGATTGTAGCTGTAGTGGCTGTGTGTATGGTGATGTGTATGAAGGATGTGCATTGCTCTGTTATCAGTTGAACCTGGCCACATAAAATCAGAAAATAATTAGCAAAACATGATATTTTTCAGGTATCTAATTAAATTGCTATTCTTATTTTAACAGCTATTTTAATATATAGTTTCAATAATTTTCCTGTAAGTACATTGAAGTAATCTACTCTTCAAGTGTACTTCAAGTCCAATGTGACGATTGATCTAAAATTTATAGTTCACAGCTAAGAATCTGTTTACAGTAAGTCTATAATAATAATCAATTGCATTTGTAAGAAAATGTTTTTTTATTTTAATCACATAATAAATGAATTTACATTTGAATATATGACTTTTAAGCATTAGATTAAAAAAGAAAAATGGTATTAGTGCAGCTGTGCAATGCAAATGACCAAAATTATTAAATGTTAACGTGTGATTGCTTACATTGGCTGAAAATCCTATTAATCAACCATAAAAAATACTTTAAAATCATTATTCAGTGAAGTTTAGTCAAACAAAGTTTGAACTCAGTTGATATTAGGTCCAGCATTTTGAAAACAATGGGCCAGCACTGTCACCTAAAAGCAAAAAGATTCAAGGTTTCAAATCCGAAAGACAGCAACCATTTTGAGGACTTTGCATGTTCCCCGATATCTGTATAAATTTCCTCCCGAAGCCTTGACTTCCTAACACAGTCCACACAAATATAACTAAAATAACTAAATTGTCGCTAATGATTGATGTGGTGACCTGACCAAGAAGTCAGGTTATCCTGTCATTATCCATGTGACCACTAGGATTTGTAGAGGAACTTCAATACGAGAAGCGCCTGCAGATTTTAACATGCTTTGTAAATACTGACCTTGTTCTTCTCTCTTCGTTCCTCTTCTTGCTTTTCAAGTTCAGCGATCCGCAGGCTAAGAGCCTCCCAGTGCATGATGGGTAATCCCAGGTCATCTTCTGGAGAATCTTCCTGCCATAACAATGCTGCTCCCTCAGCATCTTCCTCGGTCTCGTCACTCTCCTTTTCCTCTCCTCTCTCACGCTCCCTCTCTTTCTCTCCTTCCATCAGTCCTGCAACACTGAAACACCTTCTCATGAGATTTTCATGGCATGTTTTGGTACCTGCAACAATATTCCACACATGTTCAAGCTTAAGCAGAGTGTAGTGTGCAGTCGTCACAGGCTAGGACAACATCCTGCATATGGGGTGTGATCTGAGACAACTATAGACAGTATGCAGATTCAAATAAGGAAAAAAAAATTTTTTAAAACTTATTTTAAAAAACTGCTATAGTAAGAGTATTAAAACAGTCAACAATTATTCAGGGCGGCACGATGGCTTAGTGGTTGGCACGTTTGCCTCTCATTGCTGATGATTCAGTTTCAAGGACCAATCTGGGTGAAGTTTCCATGTTTTTCCTGTGGCCACATGGGATTCTTCCGGCTTCTCCGGTTTCCTCCCACAATCCAAAAACATGGACAAGGTAAATTGGATGCTCTAAATTGCCCCATATAAAGTCTGTTTGTGTGGGTGTCTGTGTGAAAAAGTGGGCCCAGTGATAGTTTGCCACCCTGTCCTGGGGGTGTCCGCCCAGCACCCGAAACGTTCTCCCCTGTATGGTTATGGGGAACCCCCACCCCAGCAAGCCTATTAAGAGGATTAAGTGGAAGATAATGAATGAATGAACACTTATTCATGTTAATACATTTTTAAAGCACTTTAAACACAACATAACACAAAGTTCTAGAAAATTGATTTGTTTACTTCTAAAAGCTAGTCAACACAAACTAGTGCAGTTCGGTTTCGGCAACGCAAAACTGCCAAATAGCCTGCCAAAGGTGAATTTTCAGTCATAAAATGATAAAAAAAAATATACAAGCTTTCTACCTATATGGTTATTTGGGACCCCGAAGCAGGAATTTCTAGGTTTGTTGTGTTGAATCGGTCGACCACGGGCCTACGTTCCCATAGTTTTCCAGAACTTAGTGAAGTCTCCTCCTTTAAGTCCCGTTACGTTACAACGCGTTCGCTCTTCCTTCTGCGTGACGGCCTTTGTTTCCCGAATCTTCGCGTTTTTATTTACTTACATACAATTCTACATTTTTCGTAAACAACGTTAAAAGGGACTATTTAAATCTCTGTTTAAAAGTAGAGCTCTCGGGTCTGGCTGAAAACTTGAGGAATTTCGGAACGTTTTGTCTCTGAAGGGGGAGGAGAAACGAACGACTGAAGCAGAATCACCAGGTGTCCGATTTCACTCGCCCACCTCCTGATATTTCTGCAGCTAACATTTTAAACGACTTGCGACAACCCTGACAAGAAAATGTCACCAAAGCAGACTCTTTTATTTATCATATTATGTCCTAATATATAACATGTTTGTCACTTGTCCCCAGCGAAATGTATCAATAAGTATCTATACTCAAAAGCCAATCCAATAAAACCAGAAGTGTCCAGTTTAGAAGCCTTTTAATGCAATAAAATTAACGGAGACTGCTAATTTTGATCAGATTTATTATTATTATTATTATTATTATTATTATTATTATTATTATTATTATTATTATTATTATTATTATTGGTAGTAGTAGTAGTAGTAGTAGTAGTATTGGGTGGCTTGCAACACGTTTGCTTCTCAGCGCTAGGGATTCCCAGTTCAAATCCCAATATGGGTGGAGTTTATATGTTCTCCCCATATCTGCTTGGGTTTCCTCCGGATTCTCTGGTTTCCTTCCACAGTCCAAAAACATGGATCAAATAAATTCATTCATTCATTCATTATCTTTCGCTTTATCCTCTATTAGGGTCGCGGTGGGGTTCCCCATGCCCATCCAGGGAAGAACGTCTCGGGCGCTGGGCAGATACACCCAGGACAGGGCGCCAATCTATCGCTGGGCACTCATTCATTCACACAAACGCACTCTGTAGGGGGCAATTTATAGAATTCAATTGACTTGATCCATGTTTTTGGACTGTGGGAGGAAACCGGAGAACCCGGAGGGAGAACATGGAGACTCCACCCAGATGGGGATTCGAACCAGGAATCCCTAGTGCTGAGAGGCGAACGTGCTAACCACTAAGCCACCGTGCCACCTCAAGTCAATTGAATTCTCCAAATTGCCCCATATAGAGTGTGTCTGTGTGAGTGAGTGTGTGCCCAGCGATAGATTGACGCCCTGTGCTGTCTGTATCTGTCCACCGCCTGTGAGTTCTCCCCTGGATGGGCATGTGGATGGATGGATGGATGGATGGGTGGCTTAGTGGTTAGCATGTTCGCCTCTCAGTGCTAGGGATTCCTGGCTCGAATCCCAATCTGGGTGGAGTTTCCATGTTTTCCCCGTGTCCGCGTGGGTTTCCTCCCACAGTCCAAAAAAATGGATCAAGGTAAAGTATTTCTCTAAGTTGCCCTATATAGAGTGTCTCTGTTTGAGTGAATGTGTGCCCAGCGATAGAGTGGCGCTCTTTTCTGGGTATTTCTGCCCAGTGCCTGAAATATTTGCCCCTGGATGGGCTAAGGCGAACCCCTCCACGACCCTAGTAGAGGATTAAGCAGAAGATAATAGATGGATGGATTATTATTTTCTTTTTTTATTATTATTTTTATGCTATTATAAAATGTACAGCTTAGTAATCTGTTTATTTAAATAAATCTTTTTTTTTCATTTATTAACACATTGTGACATTTTTATTCATATAATTTAATTATTTTATTTTTAATTGTTTTTCTATAAATCTTTTAAAATTAAATAGTCTGGAAAATGTTCCAAAAGATAATGATCCAGTAGAATTAAGCAAAATAGCAAATAGTTTACAATGTTTGGAAATGTAATAAAGCAGAAAGGGAATTGGGATACAAGTTAAGGTATTTAAAACGTTAAAAAATATCTTGGGCGGCACGGTGGCTTAGTGGTTAGCACATTCGCCTCTCAGCACTAGGGATTCCCGGTTCGAATCCCCATCTGGGTGGAGTTTCCATGTTCTCCCCGTGTCTGTGTGGGTTTCCTCCGGGTTCTCCGGTTTCCTCCCACAGTCCAAAAACATGGATCAAGTCAATTGAATTCTCAAAATTGCCCCATATAGAGCGTGTCTGTATGAGTGAGTGTGTGCCCAGCGATGGATTGGCGCCCTGTCCTGGGAGTATCTGCCCAGCGCCCGAGACGTTCTCCCCTGGATGGACATGGGGAACCCCACCGCGACCCTAATAGAGGATAAAGCGGGAGATAATGAATGAATGGATAAAATATCTTCATGTGTTCAGAGCATTTTCAAGTGGAAGGTCTACGCTGCCACAATCCGAATTTCAGGTTGAAGTCCAATTCAAAACTCTTATTTTGAAAAGTGTTGCATTAGTTCCTTTTTGGAGAGAGTTGCACTGAATCAGCTGACCAGAGAGGAACCCTGTTGACATTCCGGTGCTTATGAAGTTTGGCAACTTTTGTATATAAGTTTTACTATTGTACTTCTTTCGGAAAGTTATAAATAACTATATCTTAAAATGTCTTTGATATTTTGTGGACCAAAAATGGCAGCTTGTATGTTGGTGTTGAGCATTTGGGGAGTCATTATGCTGGTAAGGTTCTCTTCTTGTTAAAAGCTTTATATCTGAATTATGTACAGGTCAAATTAAACATCTACCCGAAATTCCCTGACATTTATAGCTCCGTTTTTTTAACATATCACACTCTACACACTCTGCATGGGGCGTTTATTTTAACATGAATTAACTCTTGGCTACTTAGTAATAATTTATTCACTATTTTCCGCCTGATCCCATTAGGGTCATTGGGGGGGGGGGGGGTCCTCCATATACATCCAGGGTAGAACGTTTCGGGTGCTGGGACAGTGCGTCAATATATCGCTGGGTACACTCACACAGACACACAAATTAGAGCATTTAATTTACCTTGAATCCATGTTTTTGGACTGTGGGAGAAAACTGGAGAACTCAGAGGAAACCCACGCCGAGACAGGGAGAACATGGAAAATCCCAGATCGTGATTCGAAACTGAATCCCCACTGCTAAGAGGCGAACGTGCTGACCACTAAGCTACCATGCCACTCCTGTGCTAATAAATTAATTCATTCATTATCTACCACTTAATCCTCTACTAAGGTTGTGGGGGAGTCCTAGGGCATTTTGGGCACTGGGCAGATGCACCCTATCTCTGGGCACACTCACACAAACACACACACACAAACACACCATATGGGGCAATTTAGAGTATTCCCGTTACCTTTAATCCATGTTTTTGGATTCTGGGAAGAAACCAGAGAACCTGGAGGAAACCTACATGGACGGACACAGGGAGAACCAGGAATCCTCAGCGATGAGAGGCGGATGTGCTAACCACTAAGCCGCCTATGAATATTCATTCATTCATTATCTCCCGCTTTATCCTCTATTAGGGTCGCGTGGGGTTCCCCATGCTTATCCAGGGGAGAACGTCTCGGGCGCTGGGCAGATACTCCCAGGACAGGGCGCCAATCCATCGCTGGGCACACACTCACTCACACAGACACAAACTATATGGGGCAATTTTCAGAACTCAATTGACTTGATCCATGTTTTTGGACTGTGGGAGGAAACCGGAGATCCCGGAGGAAACCCATGTGGACACCCACGCGGGGAGAACATGGAAACTCCACCCAAAGGGGATTCGAACCGGGAATCCCTAGCGCTGAGAGGCAAACGTGCTAACCACTAAGCCACCATGCCGCCCTGCCTAGGAATAATTAATTACATTTTTTTTTTATTATAATCTTTTTTAGCATGAAAATCATTACAATTGTATTGCTCAAAGCTGGGGTATGAAATAAAACAAACACAAAGACAAAACTACGAAAATGAACATGATTTACAAACAATAACTATAGAAATGGTAAAATAAGTGTGAGTGTTGGCTAATTTGGTCACTCTCTGTTCCTCACCTGGTGTACATTGGGGATGATGTGTGTAAATTTAGCATAATATTGATCTCTGATGGCTGTATATATTGTGCATTCAGTGAGAAAGTGCAGCTCTGTCTGAGTTTTATTAAGTGTACATCGCTGACACACCCTCTTCTCTTGGGGGGGAGTCAGGAATGTTGGTGTCACCCCATCTCTATGGCCAGGTGATGTACATTGAGACTGTACCTGTTTAGGTTCTGTCTCAGTTCAGGAGAAATTAAAATATATGTCTAACTCTGTTGTAAAACAATGATTATTACAGATCAGTGGTATTTGCAGATTCCGAGGTGAATATGAAAGATCATTCAGTTTACTCATTCAAATACATACGTTCCAGCTCCACTAAAGTTCATCACTTTGGTTCCTTAAGCAGGGCAATTAACTCTCATTGCTGTGTATGTCCAACAATGTGTTCTGAACCCAACTATCATGTTGGAATTCGTAAGTCGCTTTGGATAAAAGCATCCGTCCAAATGAATAAATGTAAATGTAATGTATATGTGTCTGTAATACACTGTATGTAGACACACTGTCTTTCATAAACTTCTATTTAATCTTTTCATCTTTAGGCAATGCTGGGGATTTTCTTTACTACGCATGCAGCTGTGCTATTTGAGGATGTGCCTTTTACAGAGGAGGATTTTCAAAATGAGTGAGTCCTGCTCACATGCTTTTTAAATGCCAGAATGGGAACTGTGATTAATGCATCATAGTTGCCATACACAGCCTCCTCTGTAGTCATGAGGGATTCTGTTCTTATGTTAATGTGAAAGCAAAGAGACATAGAGTTAATGACAGTTTTGAGCAGATTATAGTTAGTGATAACATTTCTGTGTTAATACTACAGACTAGTATGGAAGAAATATTTTATAGTTTAATCTGTGATTTCACATCTGCTTTAGTAGAACAGTATTAATGAACCACTTGGCCTTCAATAAAGCTAAATGTTGTTTGAAATACTTTTCTATAACTTATAATTATACTACTATATAACTTGATGTGATAGGCTGATGGAGAATTTTAGGTATAAGTTTTTTTTAAATCAAAACATATTGTTTTTAATTGTACATTTTCCCATATACCAAGTTCTTTATATTTATGTATTGACTCTTCTATGCCAAAAATTAAAAGCTCATAATTTTATAAGCTATATAGCAGTGGTATAAATATGCAACACAAAACAAATAATACCAGCTCTGTGAAAATCCTGACTATCATAAGAACAAAGCGAACAAAAAAAAACAAATAACAAAAGGGCAGCATGATGGCATATTGGTTAGCACATTCTAACCTAACCTTTCAGCATGGGATCCAGGTTCAATTTCTTATCTAATAGTTTCTGTGTTCTCCCCATGTCCGTGTGGGTTTCCTACCAGAGTCCAAAAACACGAATTCAAGGTGAATTGACTGCTATTAATTGACCATATATATAGTGTGCTAGAATGTTCCCAGCAAAGGATTGGCACCCTGTGACCCTAGTAGAGCAATAAATGAAAGATAAGGAACTGAAAAAAATAAAATAGAATTGTGCTGCTCTGCGGCTTAGTGGTTAGCACGTTCGCTTCTCAGCGCTAGGGATTCCCGGTTCGAATATTCATCTGGGTGGAGTTTCCATGTTCTCCCCGTGTCTGCGTGGGTTTCCTCCTGGTTCTCCGGTTTCCTCCCACAGTCCAAAAACATGGATCAAGTCAACTGGGTTCTCAAAATTGCCCCATATAGAGTGTGTCTGTGTGAGTGAGTGAGTGTGTGCCCAGCGATGGTTTGGCGCCCTGTCCTGGGTGTATCTGCCCAGCGCCCGAGACGTTCTTCCCTGGATGGGCATGGGGAACCCCACTGCGACCCTAATAAAGGATAAAGCGGGTGATAATGAATGAATGAATGTGCTGCTCTGGAAGCCTCCCCTCAGTGCAATGTGAGACAGGAAATCAATAACAAAGGAAAACAACACAAAAAAAATAAAACAAAGATTTAGGTGAATTTCTACATTGTTGTTGCTGCCTGGCCGCTCTGAGTCTTGGTCCTCCCAAGGTTTCTTCCTTGAATAACAACATAAAAGGGCGTTTTTTCTTGCCACTGTCGCTTCGGCTTGCTCTTTGGGGGTTTAAAGGCTTTTCATTCTGTAAAGCTGCTTTGTGACTGTTTCACTGTTGTAAAATAAATATATATAAATAAATAACTTGAACTTGAATTAATAAATTACAGATTATATTTTTATTGCATTTTTCAAGAAGCATCCCAACTTTTCTGGAAATGTGGTTTATATATTATTGTATAATTGTTTTTGCCTGTTAAATCTTTTGTACAAAATTTAACTTTAAACGCACCTCAAATAATGATAAGATATTACTCTTTGTCGTTAACAAACTAACTCTATCTCTTTTCATACAGACAAACCCAACTGCAGAAGATTTATGAACTTTACAACCAAGTTGGCTACAACTGCTTTATTGCTGCAGGAATCTACGTGGTGGTGGGATGTATGTCTTTTGTTCAGGTCCGCCTGAATAAACGCAATGATTATCTTGTGCGTTAGCCTCATCAAATAGAGAAAAATCGAATGTGAATAAGGAGTGCTGTACAGTGAGAAGATTTATGCCCGCTCTTCCTGGTTTTAATGTTGACTTTGTTATTTTCAAGATGCCATTTTTTTGTAAAATATTCTCAGGTTTCACAAGAGCCTTTTATGGAGTACCACAGTTTAAGAAATGATTATGATTTAGAGTACAATGTGCCTCACTGTCTTATTACCAGTTTACATATTGTTTACTTGCATCCATTTGCCTTAAAGATTCTTTTGGCTTGGGCATAAACTGATTTCAATTAGACATAGTAATTCATAGTATTTGTAAAAATAAAGGCTAAATAAGTATCATAAAGTACACATTTGGGCATATTATTTGAAACATTAATTAAAATATAAAATATCCAAGATTATATGTTTACAGTTGACTGTTATTGATAAAGTTGTGTGTGATACATTAAATATTATACAGTACCATATGAATTATTTAGAAATATAATATAAAAGGTAGATGTGCAACACTTAAAGACTTATTTTACTGTTTTTAAAAAACAGGATGAGTTGAGTACAACATTTTACACTGACATAAAAAGCAATATGTCATTTTTTTTCTAACATAACAAATTTTACTTAACAGTATAATAAGTAAAATCTGAAAAAAAAAATTATATTACATAAAGCTATATAGTAATGCTGTTCTCTATGCGACTTGGGCACAAGTAGAGATACGGCAGCTCAGCACCCTTATTCTCATCCAAAATCTGCTCCTCAATGTCTTTCAGTGCCTTTCTGAAATTGGTAATCACATTCTGGGCTTCTGGCTCAATGTAGTACTCATCCTCATATCCTGCCATTGGTACCTATGTGAGATGAGATCAAGAGTGATAAGAACGAAAACGTGAACTAACATATATACAGGTTTTGTAAGTTACAGATGTGATTTAGAATCATCTAAATTTTAGAACAATCCTTTACTGTTATGATGAAATATATATATAGTTAAAACATCAAATTGTTCTAGTTAATATACTGACCCAGTTTAGCATTTTCGTTTGATATTGCTCTAAACATAATAAATTTATCACAGCAGACTTACTGCATCTGGCTGAGGCCTTCCCAAATGCCATGTGATTGCCAACTCTACACAGGACTGGCTTATATCTGGAAGTGTATCCATGATCAGGCCCATTGTGACAGCATCTTTGTCAGTTGGAGGAGGTTGGCGCATGGTGCAAGGAGTGTTAGGTACCCATGAACAATAGTCAAACTAAATTTAGAAGAGCATAAACAGAGAGGAAAATAACACAATCTGAATTAAACCACTGACTGGCTTGCTTTAGAAAACACTGAACTATACATTACCTGTCCATTGTTGGTTGCTGCATGCTGAGCTGTGCTGGTAAAGATGACTACACTCAAGATTGTAATCAGTTCTGCCTTACTTTTTAGCTTATTAGAGAGTCCTGCAACACAAATAAAGGTAATATGGTAAAAGCCATACCGTATACTGTGTATATATACAAGAAGCGACCAATTACGGATAAATTAACGTTTGATACTGTTTGCAGGAAATGTTATCAAAAGCTCAGGCAAAGTGGCTATTTGTTCATATTATGTAGAGTTCCATGCAAACATCAAATGTTTATTTCCATATAACTGGTTGCATCAGAGGGCGGCACGGTGGCTTAGTAGTTAGCACGTTCGCCTCTCAGTGCTAGGGATTCCCGGTTCGAATCCCAATCTAGGTGGAGTTTCCATGTTCTCCCCTTGTCCGCATGGGTTTCCTCCAGGTTCTCCGGTTTCTTCCCACAGTCCAAAAACATGGATCAAGGTCAATTGAGTTCTTCAAATTACCCCAAATAGAGTGTGTTTGTATGTGTCTGTGTGAGTAAGTGTGCCCAGAGATAGTCTGGCACCCTGAACTGGGTGTATCTGCCCAGCGCCCGAAACGTTCTCCCCTGGATGAGGAGGATAAAGTAGAGGATAAAGCACTCACACAGACACGCACGCATACACACTCTATATGGGGCAATTTGGAGAATTCAATTGACTTGATCCATGTTTTTGGACTGTGGAAGGAAACCGGGAAACCCAGAGGAAACCCACACAGACACGGGGAGAACATGGAAGCTCCACCCAGATGTGGATTCAAACCGGGAATCCCTAGTGCTAGAGAGGCGAACGTGCTAACCACTAAACCACCGTGCCGCCTATATACAGTGGGTTGCAAAAGTATTCATACCCCTTGAACTTTGCCATATTTTGTCACATTACAACCACAAACATAAATATATTTCACTGGAATTTAATGTGAAAGACCAACACAAAGTGGTATACAATTGTGAAGTGGAATGAAAGTTATACATGAATCAACAATTTTTTTTACAAATAAAAAACTGAAAAGGGCGATGTGCAAAATTATTCAGCCCCCTTTTCCCTGAGTGCAACCAATTGCATTCAGAAGTTGCCTGATGACTGCTAATGACTTAAAAGGGTCCACCTGTGTGTAATCTAATCTCAGTACAAATACAGCTGCTCTGTGACGGCCTCAGATGTTGGTTAAGAGAATATTGGGGAGCAAACAGCATCATGAAGTCCAAAGAACACACCAGACAG
>JAFMOD010000259.1:2242848-2292140 GCA_019802435.1 Corydoras maculifer
CTCAGGGGGGCTGAATAATTTTGCACATCGCACTTTTCAGTTTTTTATTTGTAAAAAAATTGTTGATTCATGTATAACTTTCATTCCACTTCACAATTGTATACCACTTTGTGTTGGTCTTTCACATTAAATTCCAGTGAAATATATTTATGTTTGTGGTTGTAATGTAACAAAATATGGAAAAGTTCAAGGGGTATGAATACTTTTGCAACCCACTGTAAATATATATAAAATATTTTTAAATTTACAACAATAGTATGTCTATTTTACAAAGTAAACTATTTAAACATTTAGCTGGCATTTGTTTATACACAAACATTTACATAAAACCTTTAAACAGTGGTTACTTTAAAATACAGCTAGGATGGATGGACCAGAACCATGTTTCCAGGACCTTTTTTTCCTCATAAATATATTCACACTTCGTATTGATTTAACAATTACATATGTAAACAATGAAATTATAACCAGTGCATTAAATTAATCCCTAAATGAATCCATAATTGTCCCATATCATTACTGATCATATAATAACAAACCCAAATGCACAACCAAGTAATTGTTACACTGTTTATTTGTCTGGTCAACTTACCAAACTGAGGCACATTCACAAAGCCTTCCTCAGCAATTTCCTTAATCCATGCCTGCAATTCTGCATCCTGTTCCACCTCATGGTCACTTTTGTAGTACAGCGACATCATGTTAGAAACAAAGCTGTAAAGAAAGACAAGAGATAAGCGTTTAACTTCAACTGATACAGATCTTTTATGAGTGACCTTGAGTATTTGAATGCTTTTGCATTATGCAGGTTATTAGTTTAACAACATGCAAAAAGCATTGACCAAATCATTGTTTTTTGTACTTGGATCTCACCTATGTATGGCTTCCCAGAGCATTAGACCATGATCTCTGTAGTGATAGTTTTTGAGTTTGGTTACACCACGGTCAATGAAGTCATAGTGTGGCTGAAGGGAGCGGTAGGTGAGGACCTTATACTCTTTTTGAGCCAACATCAGTAATCCATCACCACCGGTTGAAACAACCTATAGAAAATTGCACGCGCTCTTATTAACTGCTAACCTGTAATGATATTTAGTATATTTTCAGTATGCTTACCTTACCCTTTTAAAGATGCCATTAGAAGAGATGAGCTGTGTGCGCCCTCGACAGTTTATCTCCAGAGTGTACTTTAAGTGAGGAGTAAGCAGCTACAGCAGGCCAAGATATTAAAAACAGTAATTTATTATCTGATTACTGCAACTGCTTAGGAATCGATTCTGATAAACTAAAGCTTGGATTCAATTTATAATTTTTTTAAGTTCTTCTGGTATTTTTGATGTAAACTTTGTCACTGATCAGACTCATCTGTTTCTGTGAAAAACACATTTGTTATTCATAAATAAAAAAAGGACCAAGGGGGTTTTAATTGCAGCATGTCAGTGACATTTAAATGTCTTTTTCAGGTTTATTTACACATTTAAATATATTACTATTAAGTAAGAATTAACTCTAAATACATCTCTTCCACAAACATTTGTTATAACACTTGTTATAAAAAAAATAAGAATAATAATTTTTTAAAAACTGGATCGTATAATGATCAGGCTTGATAAATCTCCTTGAATATTGACTTGTGTTGTTCTCTCATTTCTAAGTCTCTTTGAATCAAAGTGTCTGAATCTAATGACTAAATGTAATGTTAAGGTAAGTACAGGATTAAAAACTTTATATTTAGTTTAAAATACCACTAATAGACTAACAGCAAACATATATTCTTAAATGATTGAGTTGTTTTGCAATGTTATCTGCCCAGTCTATACTAACAAATTGCCACGCCATGCCGTTATCTTTAGAAGCCTTAGTTCAGGAATGATGCATTCAAGTGTTTTTCTTTTTTTTTCTTGCCACCAAGTATGGAGTTGTAAATTCTTTAGGGTTGATCCTCTTGATAGATTTTATTAATATCTACTCTACTAGGGTCACGGTGGGGAGGGGGATTCCTATACTCATCCAGGGGATAATGTTTAGGGCGCTGGGCAGATACATGCAGGATAGGGTGCCAATCCATCAATGAGCACCACACCTGAGTAATTTCACCTTCAAATGAACTTCTATTCCTAAAAGTTTACATACTTTTGCCATTTACTGGAATGGTGTATTCCATTGTCAATGAATGAGGGACCAGTCTTATATTTTTGTTTTGTTTGTTTGATGTGGTTTGATTTATCAACTTTTATTAGTTGATGATGTTTATGTCATATTGATTTAGAAAAGTTCTGGCGAATGAAAATGATACAGCATACAGAGCCCATTCCATATTGCAAATTAGAAAGGATGTCCATTTCTGTTTTTCCTCACACACTAACCTTATATACAGGATGAGCTGATGGAAGCTGACGCAATGTGGCCACACAGAACACCTCGACTACCAGGTGAGTACGCAGCAGGTGTGACAACAACTGGAAGACCTGGAACTCGGCATGACGGACCCACATTTTAGCCAATAGCCAGGCTAAGGGGGGGTCATTAGGAAGGAAGATGGGTGTGTCTCTGCTTGGATTCTGTTCAAGCTGAAAAAGTCCAGCAAACAAAATGAGCAGTTTAACTTGACATAAATAATCCATAAAGAAACTCATTTAACACATTGACGAGTCCATACTGTTTGCTGCCATCACCTGTATAGCTATAGGAATAAGACCTTTGTCTGGATGCTCATACAGTAAACACAGAGGGGCTGCTATATGTTGTTGCTGTCCTTTGATCACATTTGCAGGGATGCCATCCAGTATAGCATGATCAACAAGATACACATTCCCTGCCTTAAAAAAGGAAAGAAAAAAAGTCACAACATTTAAACTATTTGTATGTAATCAGATGTGTATACCTAAAGCATTGTAAGTAATTAAATCTTAAAATGAAACACCTGTATATTTATATATTTCTTGCACATCATCCCTCAAAAACAGCAAGCAAATGATATTTTCTGTAACTACATTCTCTCTGAACCAATCACAAAACTGCAAAGTTATTGCTTTGCTCATATCTGAGTGACTTTGAGTCATTAAATAATGACTAATGGAATATCTCAGTTCAGCTGAGCTGAGACAGGCACTGTTTATCACTTTAAACAAAAAGTGATCATTATTAGTATAGTTTTAACTTTTTCTAAGGTATTATTTGTTTTGTTAAGGTATTTATCAATGCATCAGCTGCTTTTATCATGCTTTTAAATATTTTGTCCAAGGATCCCAAATTGTCAGAGATGGCAAAATATTATATCTCCTTTATGATGAGGTTAATTTGTGAATCTGTTTTGGAAGAGTATCTTATTGGCATATTTGACTTAAATTAGCTTGATGCAAAATAACAACCAAAATTTTCAAGCATCTCTGTGATATTGGTTAGTCTTCATATCGCATCATCAGGGTGTGCTCATCCTTTATATGACTCATGGCTGAACTTTCCTTTTTCACTAACTACAAATGAAATCATTATAGCCCAAGTATGCACAATATGATTTCTGTAATTATTGTTTCCTTTTTTTTTACGTTTTCCAAACTCATGTGCCAATAACCAAAACAGTAAAATAAACCCACCCAACAAACCAAAAATAAGCAAATTAAGTGGCTGTGAATTAAATCCTTAAAACTTATTCAAATATTCAAGATAATATGCAATAATCCAAACCTTAAGCTCTTTGTCAAGGGTAGTCTTGGGGCTTAAAAAGGTCTGCACCATATCACTAGTAACAGGGAAGTTGGAGGGCAGTTTCCTGCATCTGTAAATCATCCGTGGGTTGGAGCCATTCAGGAACTGATAAGAGAAAAACCAGTCTTCCTTCCAGTGCTCCATCGCATACTCTAAACACATTCATAAAGCAACATGAATGTAGCATCCTCTTCCAGATTTAAGGTTTGAATAAAAGTTTACTTAGACACTCATGGATATTATTCCCAAATTTTATTTAATTAGGCACTTCAGACAAATACTGCAATATAGAATGGATATTTACACTGAATAAAACAGAATAAAAATCCTTAATAAATGTGTATTTTTTAAAAAAGGAAGCAGATAATAAACATTTCTTTGTATTTTTAAAAAAGGAAGCAGATAAGAAACATTTCTTTGTATTTTTAAAAAAGGAAGCAGATAAGAAACATTTCTTTGTCATACCACCGATTGGACTTCTCAGTTTCCAAAATATTTGTTTAAAATCATCAAGATCATTCCAAGATTTCCCAAACCAAATGACAAGCTTCTTTAGTGAGAGTTCCAAAAGCCTGAAGAGCAAATGATTATTATGTCTATTTATTTTTAAAATGTGATTTAGCATGTTTAGAGATTTACAGTACCTTTTAGATTACATTACAAAATAAATAAACATTCTTTAACATCTTTGAATTATGGCCAGTTATTGAGCATTTAACTTAAAACATATTATAAAAATAGTGCTGCTTTAAGTTTTAAATTCAGTGTTATTTATTAGTTCATGCACTACTCACGCTAACTGAAGTGAACGTTCAAAGTCACAGCGCTTTTCATTGGCGAAGCGAGCATCCTGTGGCAAGTCTGCCTCTGATTCGGCATCTATGCATTTGGGAATTCCTGGGGCCCATGCAGCCCATCTAAAATAAAACAGATTATTAATATACATAGGGTGGCATGGTGGCTTAGTAGTTAGCACGTTTGCCTCTCAGCACTAGGGATTCCCGGTTCTCAAAAACATGGATTAAGGTCAATTGAATTCTCCAAATTGCCCCATATAGAGTGTGTCTGTGTGAGAGAGTGTGTGCCCAGCGATGGATTGGTGCCCTGTCCTGGATGTATCTGCCCAGCGCCCTAAACGTTCTCCCCAGGATGGGTATGGGGAACCCCCCACGACCCTAGTAGAGGATTAAACGCAAGATAATGGATGGATGGATTAATGTACAACAACTGTAACAACTGTAACAACAACTGTAAGAGTATAGAACTAAAAACTCTGATTTAATTGATCTAAGTAAATCATGAAAAGAAGTCAGGATGAAATATAATATTTTCAAACATGCTTCATCCATCATATACAAATTAATATCAATTTAAAAAACAATAGCAAACAGTAAACAGGGAATAAATATTGATATTCATTTTTTAAAATACAAATACATATGTACTGGCACACAAAATATAAATCCCACAAAACAGTGGACTGACAGATTTTATTGATCCCAGTAGCACGAACATACTAACAATAATACAGTTTATTTCAGAAACTGAAATACACATGGTGGCACGGTGGCTTAGTGGTTAGCACGTTCACCTCTCAGCACTAGGGATTCCTGGTTCGAATCCCCATCTGGGTGGAGTTTCCATGTTCTACCCGTGTCTGCGTGGGTTTCCTCCGGGTTCTCCGGTTTGCTCCCACAGTACAAAAACATGGATCAAGTCAATTGAGTTCTCCAAATTGCTCCATATAGAGTGTGTATGCATGCATGTCTGTGTGAGTGAGTGTGTGCCCAGAGATAGATTGGTGCCTGTCCTAGGTGTATTTGCCCAGCACCCGAAACGTTCTCCCCTGGATGGGCATTGGGAACCCCACCGCGCCCCTAATATAGGATAAAGCGGAAGATAATGAATGAATGAAATACACATACCGATAGATTTTTCTTTTTATTTCCAGTTCTGTATTTCTATATGTCAGTTCCCAAGGATGAACATCATCACAGAGTTTCTTAGCTGTGAAAAAAGAAAAGAAATGGTGCTACTAGTGTTCCCTGTGCACAAATTCATTACTTTGCGAGATCTTCATTTGCGGTTGTTTTCACTGACCTGTGCCGTCGCATACCTCTATTTTCACATCTCCCACTAGCCAACAATAGCAAGGAAAAGTCTGGGTGTTTTCTCCTCCCGGAGGTGTGACCTTTACATAACGGCAATACCAATTGTCTTCCACCCAATACCTTTGCTTCTCCAAGCGTATCAGGATTATGCGACCCAAAGGGGCAGAGCTTTTTACTGTGTAATCATCAAGCTGAACAACAAAATGAATGTTGAGTTAATAATTTGGTCCTGTTGGCATGTTTTGCTCTACATATATGCATGCCATACACTTTCATAGATTATACCTTCAGGGCCCACAACTTAAACGATTTTCAAGTATTTTTTTGTTTATTTTTACCTAATTTGAGCTTTCAGCTCATAAAACTGTGGAGAAAACAATCCAAATTTTGCTTGACTGACCAGCCAACTTGACGGGCCTAAACCCGATTGGGAGCATTCTTTGTTGTTGGGTCTGGTGCCCAACATATATATATATATATATATATATATATATATATATATATATATATATATATATATATATATATATATATAAAACATTGGGCATGAGAAGTTGCTATTACAAACCACTTGTTTCAACTTACTGCGCCTCTGCAGAGATCTAGGCCTCGGTTGTCAAGTAGAGTCCTTTCACTTTCTCCTTTCTCCCCCAGCAGAGTCACATACACGTAATTATTAGTACCCGAGTACTCGAGAGTGCCGGTAGCTACTGTCACTTTATACTCCATCTACACATTTACAAATTTTAAACCGTTATTGGTTATCATTTACAAAAGTACATAGCTAATTGTATAGAAGTGGCTAGTCTGTGCTACATGATGCTTTAAATTAAAGCACAAAGAACCAATTAAAAGCCATGAACATCCTGTAAAATTATGTAATTAAATGTTACATAAAAAGCTTGATAGTTCAAAAATTATGATTGTAGGGATTTCAGTGGCTGGGTTTCAAAATGAAATGCTAAAGTAAGGCTTAAGATATTTTAAATTCTCATTAAAGTGCATTTTTTATTTTATTATCCTGTACAGCACTACATTTTCTTTTAGGGGCTTGGGGTGGAGACTATTCCTGTGTTCAGTAGGAAAAAATGTCGGCAGACCTGTTTACCTGCCCATCACAGTGGGAAACACACATTTGTGGCAGGTGAGGAATTGATATTCACATAACTCACACATATTTACTTTATATAATAATATACAACTTCCACAGAGAAAGGACCTAGGCCATCATTCTGGGAATCAAGGACTCAAGGATTTAATGCAAATTAATGAGTGCCATGAATTTGAATTGCAGTTATTAGAAGAACAGTAACAGAATGGACAGTATATAGTTGGAGACAAATGACATGCTTAATATACCATGGATGCATACCTCCTGCCCTACAATAAAAAAATAATAAATACCCAATAAAAGCAGGATAATAAAATATATCTAGGTAGTAAAACATGGCCGGGGCAAAAATTATTCTTTTAATAAGAACATACCATTTCTAACAACAAAATACACAGTTTAGTTTATCGATCAAAAGCCAAAAACATAGTATTATAATACTGTAAGGTCCAGACACATTAACATGGCAATTACAATATTACATCACATCTCCAAAATCCTTTTTAATAATAGCATATTTTCTGCCATAACAATAGAATGCATGTCATCAAAGTAACATAAAATGTATTAATAAATATTTACCTAGCAACATGCGTTGGTGATTGTGTTTCTGCTGGGTTTTGCTAGTTGTAGCTCTCTTGTTCTCTGTTTTTTGCCTAGTGTTTTTTCCCCCTTTTACTTTACTTGTTCTCCAGCCCTCTTTTGGCACCCTCACTCCTCCCTTCTTTTATAATTGGTTACATTCCAAATGTGTGGTAAAGAAGGGGATGGCCTCCTGTATCAATAAACTGATATTATTCCCCATTAGATGCAAGTTCTCGCCTATGTAAATGATACTCTCCCCAGACTCAGGGTTTTATTTTTACAGAAGTGGGTTGTCATTTGACAAAAATAGAATGTGTGAACTTAAACAACGGTCTCTTTCTCAGAGATATGCAAAACAGATGCACCAAACAGATACACAGTTTGTGTTATTACACTTTCATAAACCACGTAAGTGACAAACATATTGCTTTGTTTAGTATTTATTTAATTTTGCAGTGACTGTATGAAAAGCAGAGCATATTCCTGGTTTCCTTGTTTTTCATTACAATTCAGATATGTTGTGAAAATTGTAATCAAGGTTTATGTATGAAACAAATAAATGTAAAGTGCAATATGTTTGAATTTTGTAATTGTGTGAAAGTCTTGCTGTTTTTTATATTGTATATCAGCTCCTCTAATTTTACAGTATTAGGATTTGTAAAGTACAGTCCTTTTTCAATAAGGCTTATTTTATTTACAGAATCTTTTGTGATCATATATGTTTCTTAAATGCTTTTGCTGCTTTACAATAAAAGGTTAAACCAGTTGTATGTCACAGTTAAAACGAAACTACATAAACACAATAGGTGAATACACAATCAGAAAAAATAGCCTATTTTTAAACAAATTATGATTGTAAACTGGGAAATCTAGCTTTGATTTTATTCCACAAGTGAACACATAAAAAATGTTATTTAAAACTGTAAAGCAATAATAACAAAATAAGTTGAGGAATCTGTGTTCAATCCAAACACCGACTCATTCTTTTAACTAATCATAACAATAAGCCTTTAGGTTTACAAGCCACTCCTCATGATGCTTTTCATAGAACTGAAATGGCTTTGATCTCCATAAACTCATCGCTTGTACAAGAGCAGAAACTCCTCATAGCTTTTTAAACAGTTTAATTTATGCAAATCATTGTTCGCCAGAAACATTGTGTTATCACACTTTAATAAACTACATAAGTTTAATAAACTACATAAGTTACATTTATTCAATGATTTAATTTTTTGCAGTGACTGTATGTAAAGTTTTCTCTTGTTTCATTACGTTTCAGATACGATGTGAAAGTTGTAATCAAGGTCTATTTAAAAAAAACAACACACATGATATAACAAATGAAAGTAATGTGCAACGTATTTTTTGAATACTATAATTGTATGAAAGTATTGCTGTTGTTTATACTGTATATCAGCTCCTCTAATTGTACAGTATTAGAATTTGTTATCTATGTACAGCCCTTTTCAATAAGGCTTTTATTGACAGAATCTTTGTTGTCATATGTTTCTTAAATGCTTTTGGCAATTTATAAATAAAAGGTTAAACTGGTTTTATGTCACAGTTAAAACGCAACTACATAAACACAATAGCTGAATACAGTACACAATACGCAAAAATGGCATATTTTTAACTCATTTATGGTTGTAAACTGTGAAATCGACCATTGATTTCATCGCATGACTGAATACATTATTGTTTTAAAAAATGTAAAGCAATAATAAATGAATAAGTTTAAAGAATCTGTGTTCAATCCAAAGACCGGCTCAATTTCTAAACTAATCATACCACTCAGCGTTCAGGTTTACATATTTAAAGCCACTCCTATGTTTTTCTCAGAACTCAAATGGCTTTAATATCCACAAAGTCATTTATGTCATTAATTACTTGTAGAGAAAACAGAAACTCGTCATTGCTCTAGAAACAGCTCTGGTTAACTGAAATCAGAGCTTCAAGAAGACACTATTTTTGTTAACACAAATAAACATAGATAAAATCTCATTAAAAGTTAAATACCCTTAAGAATAAAACTCATGTTTTGACTTGCTTTATGTCTTGAAAGTGTAATCCACATGCTTGGAAACAGGTTTTGTCAGACAACTTCAATTATAAATAAAAATCTTAAGAAGCAAATCATAAAAGCAGAATAATTATGCAAAACACCATTCGGCCCTTTACATGTACTTAAATAATACATTACCAAAGTAAATATTAGATGTAAAATCATGACAGTTTAAATTTTCATAAGTTGGCCATGAAGTGCTCATATTGTATACTTAGTATTATTGCAGAGACTATGAAAGCATTTTATCCCCATCTGGGTGGAGTTTCCATATTCTCCCCGTGTCTGTGTGGGTTTCCTCCGGGTTCTCCGGTTTCCTCCCACAGTCCAAAAACATGGATCAAGTCAATTGAGTTCTCCAAAATAACCCATATAGAGTGTATATGTGTGCGTGTCTGTGTGAGTGAGTGTGTCCAGCGATAGATTGGCGTCCTGTCCTGGGTGTATCTGCCCAGCGCCCGAAACGTTCTCCACTGGATGGGCATGGGGAACCCCCCCTTATATAGGAAAAAGCGGAAGATAATAAATGAATGTATAAAAGCATTTTGTTTTTAACTTTTTTTTGTAATTACTGCATACAAACATCACAAAATAAGAGCTTTTTTGCTCATGATTAAAAGTTATTGTTTCAGCTTTTTAGCAACTGCAACCATTAACTGACAGAAACTTCACACTTTGCACACTTTGGTAACTCCTTTACTAAGAAGAGAAGCTTGTTTCCTGACTGCCACAAAGTTGGTGTTATGTTCACTCAATGTGAATGGGGGAGTAATTGAGTGTCATTTATGAACGACAGATGAAGCCATGTAATCAGAGCAGGTAAAGACATGCAGCTTGTTTCTTAAATAATTTTCTAGTCCAGTTTATAGGAATTAGCACAAAGATTAAAATTGAAAGAGTTGGTGTAAGAGACACGAACAGACTGCTGTGGCGTATATTGTACTAAAAAGCTTTATTAGAATCTATCATTTATCTTATGCAGGGTAGTTTAAAGCTTTTTAAAAGTGTGGATGTTCCGGGATAGAGAAGTACAATTGTGTACACACACCACTGTTTACTGGTTATTGAGGTGGAGGATTTGGGCTGTTTTGTTAAGGAGTTTTAACAAAGAGACAGCTTCATCCTGACAGAAACAATGCAGTCAGGGGATTGGTATCATTCAATGTACCTATTGGCAAGACTTTGGAATGTGGTGTAACCTGTAGTTTCAGTATTAAACCCACAGGGGGACATGCAGTCACCACACCGAAAAGACCTTTGTTCAAACCAACCAGAAATCAAACCCGGGACCTACTTTCTGTGACGCAGAAGTATTATTTTTTACACCAGAGTGTCAACCCTGGAATTGGAAGTACCACTACAGCATGTTACACACATCTAATGCTTATTTTTTAATGCAACCCACAATAAGGGTGGTTCTGGTGGCACAGTGGCTAAAGCAGTCACCTAAAAGAAAAATGGTCCCAGGTTTTGTTCTAGGTCAGACAGCCCCTGTATCGGTGTTGGTTTTCCTCCAAAAGCAGGAAAGTACTAAATAAATGGCGAAACAAACTCCAACACACTCAGCGTCCTTTATTACACCAAGTGATGTAAAGACTGAACATACCTAATGGAGATGCTGTGTTTATATACTAGCGTATTTTATCTCACGAAATAACAAATATACAACAAATATAAAAAATATTAAGGCTAAATGGTACAAAGTTCTCAATCCTTTGCATTTCTAAACTGTTAATTCTTAATGTTCAATTTGAAGATCATCAACAATAAAAATGCCTATACATTTAATTTAGTTTGCTAACTATAGCAATTAATTTACTGTTGTGCATGAAATACTACAGTAGTACTGCACTGAGATCATATAAACCCACTCTGTACTTCATTATCTTCCGCTTTATCCTATATTAGGGTCGTGGTGGGGTTCCCCATGCCCATCCAGGGGAGAACGTTTCGGGCGCTGGGCAGATACACCCAGGACAGGATACCAATCTATCGCTGGGCACACACTCACACAGACACGCACGCATTTGGAGAACTCAAATGACTTGTTCCATGTTTTTAGACTGTGGGAGGAAACCAGAGTACCCAGAGGAAACCCACGAAGACACGGGATGCCAGGAAGTTATTTTCTTTAAAATTGGTATTTTAAATATTCAAAAAAGCTTTGCATAGGTCTCACATGTTTTACTGTGCATTAAACAAAAATAAATTTAAAGTAAAAAATAAAATAAAAACACTCAACATGTACAAGATGGAACTTTGGTAACCGGTAAATTCCAGTCCAAAGACAAAGGACAGCCAGATCTCTAATTATTCCAATTCACTTATCGCAGTCAGGAAGAGAAAGTTAAAAACAAAACTAATTTAATAACAGATGTGGTTCTTTTGTAACCCCATTAAACAGAATGATTAAGTGATTTTAATGCAGCCCTTAAGCCTCGAAGCAGTGGGTATTGTAGCTCAGCGGTTAGGGTTATCAATCAGAAGTTGTAGATTCAAATCTCAGGTCCACTGACCTTACCAATGTGTGTCCTTGAGCAAAACCTTAACCCGCATTGCTCCAGAGATGCTGCATCAACCCTGCGTTCTGATCCCAATCAAGTTGGGATACTTGTAAGCCCCTTTGGATAAAAGCATTAGCTAATCCACTAAATGTAAATGTAATCTCGTATCTAGATTATCTATAGATGTTCCTGCATTGAAAGAACCTAGATGTACCATAGTCCCTGTTTTGTTTTGTTTGTATGTTTTTTTATTTTATTTTAATTGTCTTCTGCAACCAAATAACAATAAGCATGGATAACAAACAGATGACGGTATAAAACTGTGACGTAAGAAAATGTCAGAAATAGACCCGCCATCTTTTTGTATGGAGGTCGCAAAGTTGGGTTATTGAGGTGGAGGATTTCGGCTGTTTTGTTAAGGAGTTTTAACACCGAGACAGCTTCGCGCTGACAGAAACAATGCAGTAAGGGGATTAGAATCTCCAATGTACCTATTGGCAAGACTTTGGAATGTGGTGTAACCTGTAGTTTCAGTATTAAACCCACGGGGGGACATGCAGTCACCACACCGAAAAGACCTTTGTTGAAACCAACCAGAAATCAAACCCAGGACCTTCTTTCTGTTATGCAGAAGTATTATTTTTTACACCAGAGTGTCAACCCTGTGGAAGTGGAAGTACCACTACAGCATGTTACACACATCTAATGCTTATATTTAATGCAACCCACAATAAGGGTGGTTCTGGTGGCACAGTGGCTAAAGCAGTCACCTAAAAGAAAAAAAGTCCCAGGTTTAATTCCAGGTCAGACAGCCGGGTGCTGACTGTTTGGAATTGGTCACCCCTGTATCAGTGTTGGTTTTCCTTCAAAAGCATGAAAGTCAGAATGAGAGATACTAAATAAATGGCGAAACCAATTCCAACACACTCAGCATCTTTTATTACGCCAAGTGATGTAAAGACTATCTGAATGAAATATCCAATGGAGGTGCTGTGTTCATATACTGGCGTATTTTATCTTACATAATTAACAAATACAGCTGAAACAACAAAAATAAAAATATTAAGGCTTAATGGTACAGCATTCTCAATCCTTTGCATTTCTAAACTGTTAATTCTTAATGTTTAATTTGAAGGTCATTAATAATAAAAATGCCTATACATTTAATTAAGTTTGCTAACTACAGTAATTAATTTACTGTTGTGCATGAAATACTACAGTAGTACTGCAATGAGATAATATAAACCCGCTCTATACTGGGTAAATGTGCCAGAAAGCTATTTTCATTAAAATTGGTATTTTAAATATTCAAAAAGACTTTGCATAGGTCTGGCATGTTAAACTGTGCATTAAACAAAAAAGAAAGAAAGAATTTTTAAAAGGAAAAAAATTAATCAAAATACTCAACATGTACAAGATGAAACTTGGGTAACTGGTAAATTCCAGCCCAAAGACAAAGTACAGTCAGATGTCTAATTATTCCAATTTACTTATCGCAGTCTGGAAAAAAAAAAGTTAAAAACAAAACTAATTTAATAACAAATGTGGTTCTTTTGTAACCCCATTAAACAGAATGATTAAGTGATTTTAATGCAGCCCTGAAGCCTTGAAGCAGTGGGTATTGTAGCTCAGCGGTTAGGGTTATCAATCTGAAGGTTGTGGGTTCAAATCCCAGGTCCACTGACCTTACCAATGTGTGTCCTTGAGCCAAACCTTAACCCTCATTGCTCCAGAGATGCTGCATCAACCCTGCGTTCTGATCCCAATCAAGTTGGGATACTTGTAAGCCCCTTTGGATAAAAGAGTCAGCTAATCGACTAATTGTAAATGGAATTTTCGTATCTAGATCATCTATAGATGTTCCTGCATTGAAAGAACCTAGATGTACCATAGGCTCGGTTTTATTTTGTTTGTATGTTTTTTTTTTATTTGAATTGTCCTCTGCAACCAAATAACAAAAAATAAGCATGGATAAACAGATGACGGTACAAAACTGTGACACAAGAAAATGGTCAGATACACAGCCGCCATCTTTTTGTATGGAGGTCGCAAAGTTCTTCAGTACAATCATTCCAAAGCAAAAAAGACCTCAAACACAAAAAAATACAGTAATGTAAAGGCATGCAACCACGAGCAGAAATATTCAGAAAAGACATATGTATATCTGTAGATCTGCTGTAGATTACAGATCACTGGGAAATGTTGAAAGCACACACACTTGCTGCTTAATGAAGAGGAATTTAGAAAATAATTCCAACATGTATTTGTGTCGAGTGATTGTTCTGAATAAAAGGTACATGCTGAAGACCTCACAGGGAGAATCATTGCAGACACAAACCATTTCTGAAACAGGTAATAAAAGGGTTTCAGGATCGATCGTAATGAATTTGACCGAAGTTTATTGAGGGATGCGTGGCCCAGATAAAAATACGATGTCTTCACAGAAGTCCGTGTGTACAAAAAAAAAAAAAAAAGTATTTGCGTTGGTGTTCTGCTCTAGGAATGCTATTGCCTGGCACGGTGATCCTCATCGTCTGCAGGGCAATCCACAAAATCAGCCAGCATGGAGGCCATCAATTCCTCAGCCATCTGAGAGACAAAGAGTAGGGGTAGAAATAATTTACTAAACAAATCAGCATGAGGATCAGTACTGAACTAACATCAGTAAAAACAGTGTGCACCTGTGACCATTGTTTACATCTTGCACAGAGAGAGTGTAAACACTCAGATGAACGTCATAGTCATGTTAAATAAAGTCCATAGCTACTTTTACTAACTTTATGCTATTCATGTACATGATGAACAGGGGTTAACAATTAATGGGTATGAATAGATGCTAATATTTCAGGTCAACCATTCCAAAGCAAGTAAGATCTCAAAAAAAAAGAAGAAAAAAAAACCACACAAATGTGAAGGCATGCAACCACAAACAGAAATATTCTGTTTTGAATATATATATGTATATGATATATATGATAAATGTATATCTGTAGATCTCCTGTCGACTACAGGTCAGATCAATGGGAAATGCTCAAAGCACACACACTCCTTGCGTAATAAAGAGGAATTCTAAAGATAATTCCAACATATATTTTGTGTTCAGTGTTTGTTCTCATTAAAAGGTACATGCTGAAGACCTCACAGAGAAAATCATTGCAGACACAAACCATTTCTGAAACAGGTAATAAAAGGGTTTCTGGATCAATCCTGATAACTTTGATCTGAGTTTAATAAGGGCTGTGTGGCCCAAATAAAATACAATGCCGTCAGAGAAATATCTGAGGTCTGTGCAAATGCGAATGCAAATGAAAAAAAAAAAAAAAGGATATGTGTAGCAAGTATATGTGTTAGTGTTCTGCTTTAGGAATGTGATTGCGTGGTACCGTGATCCTCGACGTCTGGAGGGCAATCCACAAAATCAGCCAGCATGGAGGCCATCGATTCCTCAGCCATCTGAGAGACAAAGAGTAGGGGTCGAAATAATTTACTAAACAAATCAGCATGGATCAGCACTGAACTAACATCAGCAATAACAGTGTGCATCTGTAACCATTTACATATTGCACAGAGAGAGAGCGTAAACACTGAGATGAACATTATATTCATGTTAAATAAAGTCCACAGCTACTTTTACTAACTTTATCCTATTTCTGTATTTGATGAACAGGGCTAACAATTTATGGGTATGAATAGATGAGTAGTACATGTGAATTGATGAGTAAAAAACAGAAGGAGGTATGAGTGTGAATGTTGTTTAAAAATTATTATTTTTTTTTTTATAAAGCTGCATTGGCCACACTAATGAGACATCTGGTTCCACTGTAATCAACCTGAATAGATGCCTGCATAAAGAAAATCTCATTTGTGAACCCAATTGCTAGATGTAGTTGAATTAGAGGAGAAACAATTGTTTGATTGCACCTCAAAATTTAGGACACAGACGTATACTGCAGATTGGGATATTTAACTCCATCAGAAGAAAACAGGACGGTGAGTCATTTTTCATGATGACAGTTCATCCGATTTGTTTTACAAAATATTCAGTCAATAAACTTTGCATGAATTCTGCATGATATATTTTATAGACATGAAAAAAAAACAGCCCACAATCAATAATTAGCTATAGACCCTAAACAGGCGGCTGCTTTTTGACCTAGTGGACTATTTGTAAAATAAAAAGTTATTTTATTTGAACAACTTGCTCACTTGCACACAGGGTTTACTTTAGACAGATATACAAAATTTTCTTACACTATATTTGTTCAAATACAATAATGCTTGTACCCCTTAAAAAATTTGACCCTCAAAAGAAAAGAAAACATACACTATATTGCCACAAGTATTTGCTCACCCATCCAAATGATCAGAATCTGGTGTTCCAATCACTTCCATGGCCACAGGTGTATAAAATCAATCACCTAGGCATGCAGACTGTTTTTATATTTGTGAAATAATGGTTCGCTCTTAGGAGCTCAGTGAATTCCAGTGTGGAACTGTAATAAGATGCCACCTGGGCAACAAATCCAGTCATGAAATTTCCTCACTCCTAAATATTCCACAGTCAACTGTATTATAAATGGAAATATAAATATAAATGGAAAATGGAAGCATTTGCAGCTCAGCCACGAAGTGGTAGGCCATGTAAACTGACAGAGCAGTATCTTCTGACATGGGTCAGCAAATGCTGATGCACATAGTGCGAAGAGGTCGGCAACTTTCTGCAGAGTCAATCACTTCAGAACTCACAGAACACACTTAATGTGGCCTTCAGATTAGCTCAAGAACAGTGCACAGAGTGTTTCATGGAATGGGTTTCCATGGTCGAGCAGCTGCATTGTGCCAAGTGTAAAGTTTGGTGGAGGGGAGATTATGGTGTGGGGTTATTTTTCAGGGGCTGGGCTTGGCCTGTCCCCTTAGTTCCAGTGAAAGGAACTCTGAAAGCTTCAGCGTACCAAGACATTATATATAATTCCAGTTTGGATCTGGCCCCTTTTCTCTTTTAAAGTGCACAAAGCAAGGTCCATAAAGACATGGATGACACAGAGTTCTGACCTTAACCCAAAAGAACACCTTTAGGATGAATTAGAATGGAGACTGAAAGCCAGGCCTCTTTGTCCAACATCAGTGTGTGATCACATGCTCTGGCATTTGTTTTAGAGCTACAGGATGTCAGAATACTAATATAAATTTGGGTTGCAAATTTAATTCATTAATTCAGTGTTCTTACTTCCTTCTCTGTGGTACTTTGGGAATTCTGTCAGGATGTGTTTAATGGTGCTTGGTATATGGTATTCTGTGCATGCTCATTTTATTAAATCATAAATTTGTGTTTTTATAAAAGCAATACTCTTACCAGCTTCTTCTCACAGCTTTTTTCTGTTGTCTCATGTTCTTCCCGATCTTCGATTTTTCTTTTTACACCTCGTGCTTCATTGTCCACTTCTCCTTTTTGTTTTTCATTGTCCACTTGCTTCTCTTTATTTCCGTTCTCCAATTCTCTCTGAGGTAAGACATCTACTGACGTGAGCAGTGTGCTTGTACTGGGAATCTCCTCTTGTTCTTCTGTAATCTTTTCATTGTCTTTGACCTCTATGGCAGGCCCTGGAGCCTCTGTCACTATCTCAGGATCATTTTGAGCAACTGCTGCATCTGACATGGATTCTTCTGGTTCCTGTGGCTTCACTTCTTGGTCTTCTACTGCTAGTGGAGCACATTCTTCATGCTGTTCAGCCTCTTCACTTATATTTTGAGGCTCTGTCTGTGGCTCTTCGACTGCACTTTCATTTCTCTCAACAGCGCCGATATTCTCAATTTCTTCAGTCCCTAACTTTTCCTTCATCGCTTCCTCCCCATAGATGCTCCTCACTGCTTCCATTTCCTCAATTCCGGCTTCTACTTGTCTCTCGCCCTCCACAGGAAACATCCCTGTCCTGCTCTCACCTTGCTCTTTGATCAGTACTTCATCGTCCTCGGCAACCATCAAAGGCCTTCTGTTATCTCCATCCAAAGGCTGAATCTCTTCCTCATCTTCCTCTTCTTCATCCTCGTCGATATCACCTTCTTCCTCTTCTTCTTCTCCAAACTCCCCATAGCTACTCCTGTAATAACCCTCTTCTAAAAAATCACATTCTTCTTCTTCCTCCTCCTCTTCCTCGTCTAGGCCTTCATCCTCTTCCTCCTCTTCTTCTTCACCTAGTTCATCCTCATCCTCAATCTCCTCCTCTTCATCCTCTTCCTCATCATCAGTGCTGTTTATGTTGATGATATTATGGTCTTGCTCCGTGGTGGAAGGCTGGCGACTGCTCTGTGTGAGCTGGCTCTGGAGCTGCATGTGTAAAGACATGCTCAGCGGACCAGGTTGCCCACCTGGTGAAGGCTGCATCAGCATCTGCTGAAGTTGGGCACCGGTGGACAGTGAATTGCTCAGTGCTCCAGCAGGTGGGCCAGCAAGTGGAACAGCATTTGTGTTCATAGGTGGCACCAGAGAGACCAGTTGGTCAGCTTGACTAGGCCCTGGAAAGGAGTTAATGCTATTGGCATCAGTTGGTAGAATCGATGAAGGAAGCTCATTGGAAAGTGAGGTTTCAACTGTGCTCACTTCACTTCCCAGCCCTGCATTTGTCACAGGTATGGTGCTCCCTGGTTGCTGAGGCAGAGTCTGTACATTAGCAGATCCTTCTTGCATCTCCACCATCATAGCTCGGGGCATAATGACGACGCTGTCATCCGAATCGCTCTCTAAAGAGATCTCCACATCTTCTGGCTCCTCTTTATCATAGCGCACAAACACCTGACGCTGGCTTTCTGCAGGTGCTGCCAGGCCTGCTAGCTCTGCAACCTGCGCAGAAGAGGAAAGGAGCAGTTCGCCTTGTGCTCCAGGAGTACAAGTTGGTGTGGGGAGAACAGGGCCCAGGGGTAAATGATTTTCCAGTGAACCAAGAAGGGCAGCAGGGCCTAAGCCCAGAGGATGTCTGGGAGCAAAGGAAGGCCCTGGGGCTGACGCTCCAAGAAGTGTAGGCAGAGACAGTGAGGGATTCTGGCCAGTTGCCAGGACTGGTGCAGCTGGTGTGGGTTTCAGAGTTAATGAGGGTAAAGGGAGAGAGATGGAGGGGGTTCGAGGATGAAGGAGAGCGTTGCATATTGTCAAGGCCTCTGCACAGTATGAGGAAACCTGGAAAACAAGTGACAATCACAGTGCTTGGGTATTGATTGATACAGAATAAACAATAGTGATATAGATAGATTTTTATTTCAATACAATGTACAATATTAAGTATGACTGAAATCAAAATCAACCTGTCAGCTATATGGAATACTGAGAAGTGTGCATTGCAAACTCAATTCAAGGAAATGTCAGACTCTGGCATTTATGTTTAGTTTAGCACACCTGTTAAGTCTGGGCACACCTGTTCAAAATTTGTTATTGTAAATATTTCAGTAAGTAAAAGATGATTTATGAATGGCATAATGCCAAAACTCTTTTGCATGTACATGTACAAAAGAGCTGGTGCAGTCACTGATATTCACTGTTATTGCCAGTGCAGGAGAAAATGACAGTTCATGAAAACAGATTAAGAACACAAAGTTGCATAATCAGTACTTGAATAGTTCAATTGAGAACCCGTGGTTATTCCTTAAATCGGGTAAACAAACAAAAAAACAGAAAAAGTGATTTAAACACCGATTAGGCAGGAACAGGTTACATTTTTTTGGCCCAACAGCCAATATTTAGCATGTCTTGGCAAATTGTGGAAGTTCATTAAAAGAAGCGTCAACACTGTAAATATTAGGTCAAAGCCTAAACTCGATGCACAGTGCCAGTCAAAAGTTTGTACTGCCTCTTTGCACATTTCAATTTTCTTCATGTACCATATAGATGGACTTTGTAGTTTTACAATAACAGACTGGATTACATCAGTTTTATTTCTTTTCTGTTGGTTCTCTGTTCTCTATTGGTTAGAATTATCATGGAACAGGTATAATTTGGGTGGTATATTGTTTAATATCAACACCTCAGTGACACTGCTGAGCACCAAATAATGCACCAAATAAAACACCTGCTCTGTAGTGCTACTATTGGGATTCTGATCATTAGACACCAGAGTAAAGGGGGCTAACACAGTCTAGAATTCAAAAACTACAAAGTCCATCTTTACAGTAGGGGGGGGGGGGGGGGGGGGGGGGGGGGGGGGGGGGGGGGGGGGGGGGGGGGGGGGGGGGGGGGGGGGGGGGGGGGGGGGGGGGGGGGGGGGGGGGGGGGTAATTTATATATATATATATATATATATATATATATATATATATATATATATATATTTTTTTTTTTTATAGTTTCAAATCTTTTTCACTTCCTTTTTTTTGTAATCGTCATAATGATGTACATAATGATGTTTTTTTTTTTTGCTTAGCAATTAAAAGTTTCATAAAGCTCAATATCCAAGACCTTATTAAGCTTGTTTATGTTGGTAGGACTAAGCCAGCATTAAGTGATTTTGACCTGTGCTTCACTAACAAACACACAGATAAAAATAACTTACATTTATGTTGCGGTCACGCCGCCCCTGGCTGAATACACAGACAGCGCAGGAGAGTGGAGCGGGCCAGCGGGGAGACGGCACCAATACCAGAGCTAACAGCAGAGCATAGAGTTCACAGCGAGGAGACGCACTACCGTACTGACCACTAATGCTGCCCACATCCCAGCTACTGCACTGAGCCTGCTGTTGGAGTTTCAAACACAATGGTATGACCAGTTCCTGCAACCTCTGACAAACAGAAGAAAAAAACAAATGAATAGCAAAGAACAATATGGATGTACATACTAAGAACTTAGTTAATGTGTCTAAAGAGTTCTAAATAAACTGTAATATAAATTAAACCAATAAACTGGATAGTCTGGTCAGAAAGATATCATACTTCAGTTTCTCAACCAGCTACCTCAGGCATGTCCAAAGTCCGGCCCATAGGCCGTGATTCCCAATGGCCTGGGCTAATAATGGGTTATTTATGGATCGCTAGCTCTGTCCGAATAAATAAAGAAATAAAAATGTAATTGTAAAAATGTAATTACGCCTTTTACCACACGATTCTAATACTATCTGTGTCTGCCTCTGTGTCTCTGAATGCAGAATTCTGGACATATCGTCAGATATTCAGAGGCAACTGGTGATAAGTAGAGGAATGGCTTTTGATTATTTCTCATTAGTCTGCAATGAAAACAGACACATAGGACACAACTTTTTTTAAGAGCTGCCAAAGAACAAGAATGAGATAGGTGAGCTGTTTGACCTTAAACTTAAATTAAATAACTTAAATTGATGGTAATCTATAAAGTTTGTTTAATGTTCTCTAACTCTCCAGACTTGAAAGTGTGTCTTTAGAATCGTTAATGCCCGAGTTGCTTATATTCATTATATTCGAAAAATGTAAGTAATGGTTACAATGAAAATCGTTTCATAATAGTATGTGGTGAAAAAATATCAGAAGGAACTATCGGCCCCGGGGCATCTTCACTTTATCGAATTTGCAAAAAGATAAAAAGATTGGACACCCCTCCACTAAGTAATGTAAAACATGAAAAATAAATCCAGGAGCCCCGCTTGTTTATTAAGGAGATTTTCCTTAATTGTGGAGTTGCAAGCTCCACAATAATAGGGACAATTTGGTAAATTTAAGATACCAAATTGTCCCTATTATTGTGAAGCTTAGTTAACTTATCACCGTCATGGACAGAAATTTTGCTGTTATCAAATCTCTTTATAACGTGATTTAAAGTAGACACTGATACATTTACATATTTGAGCAAAGTAATTTACCTTATGTAGATCCTCTTTTAAGAGAGTTCCATTTGTCAAAATGATCTGCCTAAGAACTGATTTAACACAACCAAAAAAAGTTAAGCAATCACAACAAGATATATATAAATTAGTCAAAAATAATTATCCCTAAGCCATCTACCTCGTAGAGCTGCAAAACACGTGTCCTGATTGGCTAATAGATCACCCTTTCTTTGCTGCAAGACTCCACCTGGATCACCCATCCCGAGTCCCTTTGTTCGGCGAGGTCCTTGCTTCCCAGCAGCACCTACCAGATCAGAAATTGCTGTTTGTCCTGTACGGAGCTGAAATCACAGAACGGAAGGCAGAAAACAAAGGTATTTTTACTGAAATACTATTGCTGAGGCTTTGCCCTGCAGGTTACGCATGTGCAAAAGCATATTCATTAAAAAAAATTATTCTGACTTGTGAAATGATGTTAAAACACAATACTTTATAAACAGTAGTATTACTTCACTATTGAGAGTTGTGACACTGACACTTTAAAAAAAAAATTTACACTCCTTAATCTACAGTCATGGCCAAAAGTTTTGAGAATGATCCAAATATTAATTTTTACAAAGTCTACTGCTTCAGTTTTTATAATGGCAATTTGCATATACTCCAGGATGATATAAAGAGTGCTTATCAGCTTAACAGCAATTAATTGCAAAGTCAATATTTGCCTAGAAAATGAACTTTATCCCCCAAAACACATTTCAACTTCATTGCAGCCCTGCCTTAAAAGGACCAGCTAACATCGTTTCAGTGATTGCTCCATTAACACAGGTGTGGGTGTTAATCATGACAGATTGATCTCCAGCCCTGTACTCATCAAGTAAGAATGACACCACTGGACACTTTAAAAGGAGGCTGGTGCTTGGCATCATTGTTTCTCTTCTGTTAACCATGGTTATCTCTAAAGAAACACGTGCAGTCATCATTGCACTGCACAAAAATGGCCTAACAGGGAAAAGTATCGCAGCTAGAAAGATTGCACCTTAGTCAACAATCTATCGCATCATCACGAACTTCAAGGAGAGAGGTTCCATTGTTGCCAAAAAGGCTCCAGGGCGCCCAAGAAAGACCAGCAAGTGCCATCTCTTAAAAGTGTTTCAGCTGCGGGACCGGGCTACCAGCAGAGCAGAGCTTGCTCAGGAATGGCAGCAGGCAGGTGTGAGTGCATCTGCACGCACTCTTGGAGCAAGGCCTGGTCTCAAGGAGGACAGAAAATAAGCCACTTCTCTCCAGAAAAAACATCAGGGACAGACTGATATTCTGCAAAAGGTATAGGGAGTAGACTGCTGAGGACTGGGGTAAAGTCAATTTCTCTAATGAATCGCCTTTCCGATTGTTTGGGACATCTGGAAAACAGCTTATTCGGAGACGACGAGGTGAGCGCTACCACCAGTCTTGTCTCATGCCAACTTGTAAAGCATCCTGAAACCATTCATGTGTGGGGTTGCTTCTCAGCCAAGGAAATCGGCTCTCTCACAGTCTTGCCTAAAAACACAGCCATGAATAAAGAATGGTACCAGAATGTCCTCTGAGAGCAACTTCTCCAAACCATCTAAGAGCAGTTTGGTGATCAACAATGCCTTTTCCAGCATGATGGAGCACCTTGCCATAAAGCAAAGGTGATAACTACATGGCTCAGGGAACAAAACAGAGATTTTGGGTCCATGGCCTGGAAACTCCCCAGATCTTAATCCCATTCAGAACTTGTGGTCAATCATCAAGAGACGGGTGGACAAACAAAAACCTACACATTCTGACAAAATGCAAGCATTGATTGTACAAGAATGGACTAATATCAGTCAGCATTTGGTCCAGAAGTTGATTGAGAGCCTGCCAGGGAGAATTGCAGAGGTCCTGAAGAAGAAGGGTCAACACTGCAAATATTGACTTGCTGCATTAACTCATTAACTGTCAATAAAAGATTTTGTTACTCACAATATGATTGCAATTTTATTTCTGTATGTGATACAAATATCTGACAAACACACTTAAAAACCAGAGGGCAGCAGATCATGTGAAAATATAATATTTGTGTCAATCTCAAAACTTTTGCCTATTTTCTCTCTAGTGGCACCATTGATATTTTTTGACATTTTAAAAATAAACTTTACATACAACAATTTCTTATATTACCTCATATGTATACCTAAAAAGTTGTAACGAACCATAATTAAATTTTTTACTATTTTACAGAATATTTGTTACTTTTTTCAGTATTTATTAAGTTACAAAATTGTTTGTATTCATTTTCTCTTAAAGGGAAAAAAACTATTTATAAACTGCAATTAATACATTAAACATAAACATCCCAGAAGACATACAAAGCACCATAAAAAATTAAGCACCTACTTAAGTAAAAAGTATTTAAACCAAAATATTCTGTTTACCATTAACTTTTAAAATTCCTGGCTACAAATATGGTGGCCCTGACCATGTTTACAGTGAAAAGATAAGTGTGTAATTTTAACCTAAAGTTGACATAACTAGTCATACGCACATGTACAAATACATCAGCAGACTTACTTTGACAGCCTCAGTTCCTGGTGTAATGTCACCAATAAGATGAGCAAAAAGCAGCTCTGAATGGGAGGAGCTTCCTTGATTTGTCCAGGAAGAGGCTCTACATACACGCACCCACAGTTCTAGGGTATGGTATAGAGCTACGCGTACAGCACTGTGAAGATGACAGGGCAGAAAAGGGGGGGGGGGGGTTACATATTACTTTATTATAATATATAATTCTTTGTAGATCTACCTTTGCATTCTAAGAAACATTGGGATTTGCATATTTTGCTTTTCTTTTCCGAACTGTACTAACAAATTATCCAACTTTCTGTACTCTTTATGTTAACTTAAAGCAACCTGACTAATCTCCCGAGTTGCCCCCCTCCCCCCAAAGTGTGGCGACAAACATAAGAGGGGACATAAGAAGTTTAACATGCTATGGTGCTTTTGCATTAGTGTCCAAGGTAAAAGCTACCATTGATAATTAGACATAAAATGTTATTGTTGCCTTTAAAGTGATAACTTTTGTAAAAAAATAATTATTGTTTTAAAAATCATTAATTCCATTCCCCTACGTCAGGCATATGACCTTGCAAATAGTCATGTTTCAGGCCATCTTTGTCCAGGCTTGTGATGAAATTTAATTTATGCAAAATTGGTCATCTTCTTGTTGTTTTGTAATATGGCCACTAGATGTCTTTTCATGAATCATCAAGACACTGGTATTCTGTTACTCAGTTAAATTCAGAAACTTTCAAACTTAAACTTAGAGATTACATCACGGGAGACAACTTGTGAAACAAAATTTGATTTTATAAAATAGTGCCAAACACTTAAATTAAAAAAATGTGGCAATTGAGGTTTTGCATTATTGTAAATAATCACAAGAAATATATGTAATGGCGTAAATAGTGTAATGGCACTGGGCCTTACACTGTGCATAATAACGCCTCTTTACCAAGATTTATTAACAATATTGCTTTCCCTCTCCCGCCATATTGCATTAATAAACCTCCACAGGGTCCCAAAGTTAGATGTTGTGACAATCAAAACAACACATACACTCTTTCACCCTTATTTATAAGACATATTATCAAATCACTTGTTTTAAAACATGGAAACCACTTCTCTTTTATTAAAAAGGGTTTAAAGGATTTATTAATGTATTATTTCGTGTTTTATGCATCTTTCTAGGAATAGTGTGGAATAGCTTTATTTCACCTGTATGCTCGCTGTTGACCAAGACTTGACTCTGGCAGTGGTGTCCATGCAGAGAGCGACTGAGAAAAAAGTCTCAAGATCACATTACAATACTGGACCAGGCCGGCACCAACACTGAAAAAGAAAGCAAATTAACAATGTGTGATAAGTTAACCAACCCATTCATTAACACCCTGCAAAGCCACATACACGCTTTCACCACCTTTTGACTACACCCATTACCAGCAGGTGTTTAAATAGGTGAGAAGCATAAATCTATTACAATCTTTAAAGAAAAGCACTGGAAGTAAAACACGCTTTATTTTATTAAATGTCTGCTCAATAGAAATTTGGTTCGAATTAAAAATGTATATTAATAGAAGCTCACAGATGTAACTTCATAAACAAGATCTGTCTTCGGTTACAGCACTTGTAAAAGTTGAAAATGTAGTGTTTATCGATTTACAAGTTAAAAACCACAGTGATTTACCTTAGATTATTGTAACATTTCGGTGATAAATAAACACAGTCTAATAGAAGTATCTGATTTCTGCAGCTACTGAAATAATGCTACAGAAAATCGATCTCCATTGTAGCACACATCAAAAAAAAATTGCAAATTGAAGGGGAAAAAAAACCTGACTAACCTTTACCACAAATCAACTCAAATTATAAATGAGGCTTGTTTACAATGTAATGCTCCACATTTTTTCCTCAACAATCAACAAAGACCACAAAGTGGACTTTTAAATACTTAAAACGTAAGGATTCTCCTTTGTTTGTATAATTTTTCAAATTATTCTAAAAGATGAGAGAGCTGTAATAACTGAACAAAAAAGTCTAGTAAATAGTGCAACAGAAACATTTAGTTATACTTTCAATAAATAGATTTTGAAAACTCGTTTTACGCCAATAATATATTGATCTAAAATATATTGGTCATTTCGATTGGATATTACTGTGCACTGCTATAAGAGTAGGCATGTTGAAAAAGATGTTTGTGTTTACCCACGTTTTAATTAACGCTGAGAGAACCTCTAGAGAGTCACTATGGATTGAGGGCAAAACAAGCAACTTCAAACATCCATCACCGGTGACATTCTGGAATACAAATTAAGAGTCGAACGCGCATACAACCAAACAAATGTATGAACTTACATACTGACTAAAATATCCACAAAAAGGTATTTTAAAAATTGAATTTCTCTGTGTGTTTAGATATATTGTGTTGAAGAACTTACAATGTTTTTAATATTAACAGCCAAGGCACGACACACCAGGTTGAGAACATGCTGAATGGGAAGACGTACTGAAGTGGCTGGATCAATACTGCATAAAAGAAATTTAGAACTTGATTAACTTTTTTGCAAAACAGAATTGCAAACAGAAGTCTAAAGTATGAAGATTGGTAACTTTAAAATGCTAAAGTGTTTTACTGTATAATGATGATTAGTTAATCAAGGACATGTGATTAGCAACACGCAACTGTTACTTACACTTACTTACATTTTCTACTTCGTGAATCTTAAAACCTTTAAAAGACACAAATGTGGACGCCACAAAAATGGTAAATGTTTATCATGAGCACATTTTTCTAAAATGGTAAAATTTTGAAGTCCATATTCACACACAAATACATCGATGCTTTAAAATTTGTGAATCCTTTCAAATTTTTCTTATTTCTGTATAATTTGGCCTAAACTTTTCAAACAAGGACAAACAATAGATAAATATAAGAAAATCAAACTTGTTCAGCGTTGATTTACAAAAAATATTCAAAATAATATATATATATATATATATACACGTTTACTAGCCCCTTTTCAGCATGGATGTTTCTACAAACAATGTAAATCTCGATTCACGTGTCAATGGTCACTTCTTGTTTTTCTTAGGGAACAAAAAAAAACTGAGAGAAGAATGAAAAAAAAAATCCAATCACTGCTCAAACCACAAAGGTGGTGAGACCTTTAGGTGACCACCTTTGGTGGTTGTAAAGTGTATATAAACCTTCATAGGGTCTCAAGTATTTAAATATTGTGGGAGTTGAAGCAACAGTATGGATTTGTATAGGCAAACTATTGCCTTTATTTTAAGATAAGGAGAAGATGAAACTTGGAAGACAAGTTGTTAATTCATATTTGAAAAAACATCTAATATTCTGAATTCCACTTATCCAGTCAGAGAGACTATATACAAATTGGAAAATCCCTTTTTTGGGAAGTAAAGATTACGCCAAAGGCAAGGCACGCAATATTTTCCAAGGTAACAAAGAAAGTGCAAAAGGCTTTTCTTACGAGTTCAAGTAATTTATTTTATAGCGCTTTTTACAACAGTATATTGTCACAAAGCAGCTTTACATAATTATACGCCTGTTACGCTGGCTAATGCTTAAAACTTTGAACAACAGATGTGTGCATTGCAGGGTTGCAAAAAGAAAGCTGATGCTCGCCAAAATAACACTGCTGTTCTATTTATTTTGGAAGGTGGCTTTTGGCCTAAAAACAGGCATCAAGATTCAAACGGTAAAGAGTCCTTGCTGTTTCAAAACAGGTTAAACAGTTTATTTTTTATTCTCTTAATTACACACAAACACATTATGCCAGAACACTACCTGAGAGAATGTTTAAGACCCAGACAAACAGCTCTGTAGCGATGCCGGAGCTGAAGAATCATTAGTGGATCAACATCATCCAGGGGAGAAAAGGGAAGCTCTATTCCAGAACCATCATACTGTACAGCCTCTTCTAAATAAGAAAAGCACATAAAAGCACAAGAAAGTGTTTTGTTTAATACCAGATTATTAACTATTTATAATTTCATGGACAAATGTTGATTGAATGATTAACTTGATTACTGGTGGAATTGAACAAGTTTGCTTTAAATGCTAAAATATACCATTCGTACACGTGTGCATAAAATTAAAGACAACAGTTAGCAATTCACAGTGCACCAGGCACAATTCTTAGCCATGCACTCCAATTATATTTGCACAAGTTTTGCAGCAACTGGACTGCTGTCTTTGTATTTATAATGTTCAAGGTGGAGCAATCAGATAGATGTATTAAGTAAAGTGCACAGAGAGTAAAAACAGTGTCTAACATACTTATAGCTTACTGCTATACACTGTCAAGTTATCAAACAAATGCACTTGTTGTTTCTATAATTACAGACCATACAGTAGATCATCTGTATTTTAACCCCTTTATGATAGTATTTTGGGTGGTGGATTAATTCACTGGACTACTGTAACTTTGAGATGCTGGTCAATGTTGAAGGGGTGTGCAGGTATAAGTAAATTTAAAAAACATTGTTTTCAAAATATTATATTTGAACAATATTAACAATATTTAGCCCTAGATATATAATCTAACCTGCTTCCAGACCCTGGTATAACTGTCCAAGAATGCTATTGGCTGTTGCCAGAAGGCAATGCACTTGATCAGTCCATCCCTCAGCCCTCTGTCCTCCTCTTCCTCGCTCAAGCACACCTCCCAGACAAGGCAGCCGTCCGTAACACCTACATGCCACCTGGAAACACAGGCAAACACTTTAGCATCAAGTACAGGTATTTAAGTTATTTCCTTTATGAGAAATAATTTTAAAAAACATTATATACGTTTAAGCAAAAGATAACTGTTGGGTAAAGCATGTTGAGAAAATTATAAAAATAACACTTACTTCTTGAATTTTGGGGTTGTCAGAATCAAACTTGGATAGGAAATACACACTGAGCTTTTCCTGTAAGAGCAAGTGGTAACACTAAACATAGACACAACATGAATATAATATGCACGTGTGTCAATCAAAGCACTTACCTTCAGTGATCCACATGCTCGAGGGTAATATGTCATACAAGCCATCATGCCCTCCATAGCAGCGAGATGACACTATGTCAAAATGAATTAAGATTCAGGAAAAAAAGTGGTTTTAAAAAATTAAGCCAGATTTATTTAATTACATATAGGTTATTGTATAGAGATAAGTAGTATTAGAGCACTTTTAGAGGAATGTGTAAGAAAAATAAAGAGCTAAATAGAACTCTGATTTAACTAAAATTGTGATACAAGTTAAAATTAAATAAAATGAAATTAAAAAAAAAGCTATTTTCTTTCAATTCAAAACAAACAAACAAAAATTATTAAACTGCAGCTCTGATCGTTACCCTACTAGAATGATGACGCAGTAAATAACAGTGTCCAGAAGGTGGCAGCAAAGCAGACGTTGACTCTTTAACCAAAACTTTTCAAAGCTGATCCTTGTGCAAACATGACTGTATAGCCAGTTAAAATGTCCACTATTAAATACAATATAAAAGACTAATCCCCCTTTTGTGATCTAAAACCTTTTGTGAATTGTATGTACTACAAAAAGTTCACTGAACTATTACATACAGAATACACTGAATCATAAACCAATGTACAATCACGGGGTTCTAAAGGTTCTAAACTGCAACCAACAATTAATTTATAAATGTATTAATAACTATTTATTCATGACTTCTAAACCACATAAAGAACAGTATTTTTAATTAGAAGATTATTTATTAATATTCAATCATAAAAAATGGGTAGTTCAGTCCTTAAATCTGATTGGCTGAGCCGTTTAACAATAATGCACACCTCTGACTGCTTCACATTCATATTAATGCATGAAACACAATACATTCTTTTAAATCTTAAAGCATATTATAATATAAACAGTGAGCCAAGTCCCGATAAGCACTAAGCCCGTAACGGCTGTTTTTTATAGTTTGATTGAAGGTTTTTATAGACGGCAATGCTTGATTGTTAGAGAAACCAAAATCCAGCGTTCACTTCGAAAACCGGATTACATTACGTCAGGAAAGACCAATTTATCATGATTTCGCTTTTAATAAACATATTTATGGATGTAACCGTGTTTTTTTTTTTTTTTTTTGTGTTTGTAACCATTTTCTAAAAGCAAAAAGGCACTCAAGGTGTAAATGCACTGGCATGGTGCCTAGGAACACCTATTTCTCATGATTTATTCACAACAATGCACAATCTTGAATGTCTTCTTGCATTAATATAGAAATTTTACATTCCATTAGTGTCAAAGACTTAACAATGGTTCGTCCTCATCCTCTCATATGTGTTCTATATAAGTAAAACCCATACAGCAAGTGAGCGATGAGTGAAGAAGTGAATATTCCACAAGCGGTTAATGAATCAACATATTCAACAATGTCCCTGGCTCGATTCCTGGTCCCACCAAGTACTATGGATAATAAATGGCACCTAACACAAATTGCTTCCCGGGTGTTTCATACAGGGCTGCCCACTGCTCCGAGCACATGTGCTCACTTCATTCGTGTGTGTTTCACTGCATGGATGGATTAAATGTGGATGACCAATCACAGTGGGCAAACTACATCACCTTTCTTCACTTTTTTGTCACTTTATAATCAGCTGTTCCAGGTGACTGAGGTTTACCTCTGATTTGAGACCTAGTAGAGAAGTGAGAATGCCCAGGATGGAATTAAGTCCAACTTCTCTTGCCAGCTCAGGGAGTTGTGAGGAATATTGTAGAACATCCTGTAACACACTCACTGCAAGCTGGATAGAGGGCAGTGGAGCCTGTGACTGTATCCATGTACAGTCGATCAACCAAGGCGGCCATAGGAAGAGATAAATAGAACAGAACAGATTTTACAAACAGTATCAGATCAGTAGCAGAATACTCAAAATAAAACCGTATGTTAATGAAAAAGAACTACAAAACACACAATTTGGTCACATGCCACTTTTACATGTTATAACACCATATGCACAGTGTTAGTCACATAGTTTTAAATGACGTACATACTAATGATGTTTTTTTTTTAACACAACACTGTTTACACAAATAAGCACCTAAAAAAAACAACCCACGCAAGCAAATGTAGCCTGGTTGTAAATTAAATCACCTTTAATAATCATTTACAGCTAAATTCAAATCAAGCTAAAAGCATCGGGATCTGCCTTCTGTCACATTATTCATACATCACTCAGTCTTACCTCTAATAATAAATTAATAGGCCTCACATAAATTACATAAATATAGACATAACTATTAGGAAGACATGAGGTCTAAAATTTCTTGCTCTCGCTTGCACACACTCCCTCACTCTCTCCCCCTCACATGTGCTCTGTCACTTTCGCACACTCTCTCCCTCTCATGTGCTCGCCTCTTCTCGATCTCTCATGATATTTCCATTTTCCCTTTTCCTGTTCTCTCAATCCCTCCCTCTGGTGCTCTCAATCTCTTGCACTCTCTCCCTCTCGCATTTTCAATCTCTTTGCCCTCTCCCTTTTATCTCTCCCTCTCTCTCGATCTCTCCCCCTCTCTCAATCACTCCCCCTCTAAATCTCTCTCTCTCTCTCCCACTCTCTCGCTCTCTCCCACTCTCTCGCTCTCGGAGAAGATGGGAAAAAAAACACGTACAAATTATTCATTTTGATATAAAAATTGTTTACTCTGTGTCACCTGTATTATCTGTTGAAGAGAGCGCAGCCATGACAGACAGTGCTGCTGAAACACCTCACTTGAACTGTCCTTCACCAGCATAGAGAGCAGACACAGACCCTCAAACCTGAAATGCACAAAGCAGGTTTACATCTGAATGAAGCATGAACAGTACTGAACTGTAATAAACCAACAACGGACTTTTACTACAATTAGATACTGAATCTTCAAAAACAAATCAAATGAAAAAGAAAGACAAACATTTATTTTTCACTCACTACACTGAGTGATAAGGTAACCAAAATAAACGTGCCATAATGAACAAAAAGTACTTGATAATATGGTGCACTTTGTTTAATCTGGTGTTCTTGCCTAATATCCAATGGCTATCGCTCTAATCAAGGCCACTGTCACTAAACAAAGCAATCTGACAAGAACTGGCATAATGTTCCACAAAACAAATATTTATTACTTACATTTCAAAATTTCAAAACAAAAAAAGTAAATTTTGACTGCTGACTGTGCCTTTTTCAGAAATATTTTCAGAAAATTTCCAGAAATATTATCCTAGTCAAAAACTTCATAAAACTTCAAAAATTATTTAGTGTACTTGAGGCTACATTTTAAGGTTTTTTGTTTTATGCTTCATTTCACAACTACTTAATGTGTCACCCGGAACTTAAAAAATATAGGTATTTGGCTGTCTGGGTTAACTTGTGGATTAAGAAGCAATTTAATGACATCTTTCAAATCTGTGGCATATCATCTGGTCTTCCTTCTGGCTAAGTTGAACAACAAAGTTTATTATTAGCAACTTCTAAGGCGGACTAAATTATGTATAAGATGGTACACCACTGCAAAAATACAGATTATATTATGATGACAGAGGGGTCAGATTAACATTGTAACATTGTGATCAAGTTTCTTTCTCAGCACGTTATTAATCACCACATTGTGTCAAAGTCACTATCGAAACTTACAGAAAACCAGGCCAAAGGTAAGAACAGCAACCACAAGCAATGAAACAAGATCAAAAACCAAATGCATTACTTAATGGTAAAACATCCTTGCACAAACCGTGAGATTGGATAAATTAAGCTCATACAAAAAATATGTTTAAGTCTCAAACAGTTTATTTTCAGTTACATGATGTTTGTACAAAATGTTTCTTCGTCAAAGATTTTTTTAGAAAATCAGTGATCACACTGTGTTAACCTTAACAAAACAAATCCATAGTGGTGCAATCAAAGAGTAAGAGCCAAAAGAAAAACAAAAACCTTCTCTAAACATGGCTTTCGAGATTTTAATGCAGTTTCTCACCTTGTTTTGCTGGAGCTGAGGCGCAAGTTGCTGATCCCAACCAGTCCTCCCACTGTACCACAGTTCTACAGAACAGACCAGATCAGATGGTTACATTTTGGTTTCGAATACAAATTAGAATTACTGTAATTTCATTTCATTTTACTAATTTTAAGTGAGACACAGTACAGCAAAAAAACAATCTGACCCAACCTGCCCTGAAGAAAGTCACAACACTGTGATTTAAGCTTTTTAAAGCTTAATGGAATTAAAACATCCATATGAACGCATTCAAAAACTACAACAACAACAAAAAAAAGGTATTTTATACACCAGTGTTCTACTGTGCACAATCAATAAGCATTTCGAACATACCTGCTGCATGGATGCATTGTGTAGGGCATTTGGTGCTATTAACAATAAACTAAGCTTCTTTGAGAGCTTTGTGCAAAAGCTAAATTGAAATTGAAATGCTGCTGATTATGGTCTTAAAATTGAGATAGGGTGTACTAACTTGGATTTATTTTTGCAAAAAAAAATATGTGTTTTCCCAATTCTATATTATCAATATTTTTTTTTTGTTGTCAGCTAAGCTTTTAATGTTATTAAAGCTGGTGAGGATGAGCAAAGAAAAGTAAAATGTGTATATCCAGGGCAATAAAACTAAAACATTAGTGAGTTTAAAAATTTCATGTTTAACATTAATTTATTTCACATTAAGATTTATACAATGTGCCAAATGTTACCAAAGAGGTATACACAATAATCTGTATGCTTATAGAACTTGTGGGAAGTGTGGGAGAGCAGATAAAACTTTAACTACTTTTCTTATATCTGAATTGTCTTCGTAGCATGCTTTATGACAGATGCGGAGCTCAAAATGTCACAGACCTCATACCCTGGCCTATAGCATTTAAACCAAGACATAATGAATCTAAATAGTGTCATAGTCATGCAGTGATCTTAAAAGAAGAAAAAAAAAAGCACAGATTTGTAATTGTTATATTCCTTACAAATCCAAAATTTAGATTCTTTTTAAAATGAAGGAGAACGATAAGATTATACTAAAGAAAATGAAAAAGTAAAAACATGCTGTATAGTCAAAATAGTATAGTTTGTCATTTCACCCAAGAAAAGGAAATAATATGCACAGCACAGCACATGACAAATTACACTGTGTTATTATTTATGCAACTAAAATGATGACTAAACGAAAAAGCCGCGCACAAACAACTAAGTAAACCACATAAATCAAAATAAAAATGACCTCTAGCATAAGAAGTAATCATTTTTTCTATAAATTTATGATTCTCTTATATGGCTTGGAAGAAATCACTCTTCTTTACTGAATCGCTTTATTTCCAGGAGGTTTGTGGCCATTAATTTACACAGTGGTGCTGGAAAGTTTGTGAATCTTTTAGAGTGTCTATATTTCTGCAAGTTAAGGTCAAACTTCATCATATTTTTGAGGACTTTGAGGAGCAGTTATTGATAACACAAAATGCAAAAATATGTTTCTATAAAAGTGATGCCACTAATTAATCAAGAGCATATAAAAAATAGTAGTCGACTGATATGTTCTTTTGTTTCACACAAGACTTTATTGCACATCTTTATTGCTTTAATAACTGAATTTTGACTTTTTAAATAATGACAGTGTAATTTGTCAGCTGTTGATAATATGAGGTTTTAATACTTTCAAGACATTCTAAGGATTAATTAATAAATGTTACTGTGAGTCTTTATCCTACACTGGTTGCTGCCTAATTACATCATGATAACACATGCTGCAACATGAAGGTAGGGCTTCTTCTATTCTATAGTAAGTAAAATTGAGTTGGCTTTGATGCTCAGCATTTTTAGGGGCAGTTGTAGGCTTGTGGTTAACAAACAGGAACACATTCAGCCCAAAACTTATTCCACTCAAATGCACCACAGGTGGTCATTCTTACCTGTGGCCATCAAACTGAATAAATCAAACTGTTTAACACCTCGTGCAATAAAATAATTATGATTACTTATTATTCAAATCTGTAATATTATAATAGTACCTGACCTACAGTGCCACAGTACGGTGTATATATATATAAAAAAAATCTTACTTTACACTGTTACTATACTTTTACTTTAATCTATATTCTTTTGTATTTTTTGTTTAATTGTACTGCTCTTATTGTTACTTCTTTACTCTACTTATGTATATATGAACACCACAAATTGAGCATCTGTAAAAACTGCGTCCCAAAGACTGATGAAGTATTCTTATTGATTCTGATTAAGGAACCAGCCTTGCGACCTGAAGGTCCCTGGTTCGATTCCCGGTACCACCAAGTACAATGGCTGAAGTGCCTCTTGGAACCTAACCCCAATCGCTCTCCGGGCACCGTATACAAATCTGCCCGCCACTCTGGGAATGTGTGCTCACTTCATCAGTGTGTGTATATTTCACTGCGTGAATGGGTTAAATGAGGACAAATACCTCTGTGTGTGAAGCAGGGTAGCCAAAATAGATCATTCTAATGAATTACATCAGTCACCATAAGCCCAGTGGTCGAGATTTTTCTCAGCGTGGAAATTGACACTATATGATCACTATATTATATCACTATATTACCATGCCAACAAACCTACTGTGTCAGATATTTTGTGATTTTTTTTCTTTATGGACACTGTGGAGGACTACAAGTATCTGTGGGTGTACATAGACAAAAAACTGGACTGGACTGGACCTAAAACGTAGAAAACCTCTAGATGAAGAACCAAAGTGCTCTGGGCACGTGTGCTCACTTCATTCAGTGTTTGTATATGTGTGCGCATATTTTACTGCATGGATGGATTAAATGTGAATGGCATATTCCTCTGTGTGTAAAGCACAGTAACCAAAATAGATCCCTTTAGTGAATTACCTCGGTTATTAAGCCCAGTGGTCTGTAGATTTTTCTCAGCATGGATATTGACACTATATGATCACTATAAAACCAAACCACTGTGTTTACTTATATAAGTAATAACTTTGCTATGATTTTAATTCCAGTAATAACTCCTCCACAGACCAGTAACCAACTCAGGCTCGTTTGTGTCGAACAGAAAAGTGTGGATGACTTACATTATGATGATAGTGGTCATTATGGAGACGCAATGAAAATGGAGCAGATAAATAAAAGGAACGTCTTAACGTTGCATAATGCGCCTCTCATCTCGACAGTGTAAGCAGCGTGAGTGACGCATTCAAGTCCCTTCGTTAAGACGTTCCTTTTGGTCTGTGGAGGAGTTATTACTGGAATTAAAATCATAGCAAAGTTATTAATTACATGCGTCACTCACGCTGCTTATCTCGAGATGAGAGGCGCATTATGCAACGTAAACCTAAAAGCAACGTACGTGTGGCTTTTAGCTCTAATGTAAGACTCACTGACGTTTGCTTAACGGAGCATCAATATACAATGACGCACATCCACCTTACAATCATTATTATTATTATCATCATCATCATCATCCTCATCATCATCACCCTCATCATCATCACCATCACCATCATCCACTACTACCCACAAGACTGCAACGCAGCTCCTACCTGTGTCGCGACCACTCCATGCTCTCGGTAATTCGCTAAAAGTGTAGGAAGATATTCAGGTCGTTCTTCTTTTAGCACCGACAGTAAACCTTCAGTCAGCCGCATATTGTTGGGGCCATGCAACCAAGCCGCAGTAGCCATCTTGCCTACTCTGTTTTGCGTCAATAGCATGCGACGTGGTGCGCACCTCCCCTGACGTGTTAACTTCGCGTCATGAAAAACCAAGCTCTGTCCGAAATCACACACTGTGGGATCAGTAGTGTACTAGATTTGTAGAGCACTCCAGTATGTACCTCTGTGCAAATAATATTCCATCCATCCATCCTTTATCTTCCGCTTTATCCTATAATAGGGTCGGGGGGGGACAGACACACTCTATATGGGGCAATTTGGAGAACTCAATTGACTTAATCCTTGATTTTGGACTGTGGGAGGAAACCGGAAAATCCGGAGGAAACCCACGCGGACACGGGGAGAACATGGAAACACCACCCAGATTGTGTTTTGAACCAGGAATCCCTAGTGCTGAGAGGCGAACGTGCTAACTACTAAGCCACCATGCCACCCCAAATACTATTCATTTATTCATTATCTTCCGCTTAATTCAGCACGGAGAGGCGAATGTGCTAACCACTAAGCCACCATACTACCATGCTGCCCCATACCATGCTTTTACTTAATCCTCCATTAGGGTTGCAGGTGGTTCCCCGTGATCATCCGGGGGAGAATATTTCTGGCGCTGGGCAGATACACCCAGAACAGGGTGCCAATCTATTGCTGGGCACACACACGCTATATGGGGAAATTTAGAGCATTCAATTCACCTTGAATCCATGATTTTGAACTGTGGGGGGAGACTGGAGAACCTGGAGGAAAGCCAGGTTCTTTTGACAATACTCCATAGATTATCTATGAGAGCCATGTCCAAAGTTTGGCTGGCCAAATAAGCACAGTAATATCATTGTCAGCAAATCATTTTTGTAGTTTTAGCTTTGTGGGTAAATGGTATGTCCTATTGTAAAAGGAAATTGGCATTTTCGTAAAAGCTTGTCAGTATAGTGAGGTGAGGTGCTCATAAGCCTCGTCGTAAATGGCTGCATTAACTTTGCACTTTATTCTTCAATCATTCTGATCTTATGGTTCGAATCAAATGCCAAATTTTCTTTTATTTACTTAATTGATTTCTAACATAATTACTGGTTCAGGAGTTGACTTTTGCCTTTCCTGAAGTTGACTGTGGTGGCTCTTGATACACTGACTGACTCTACTGAGTCTACACTTTGTGATGCTGTTCCATGTTTTTAAATAAAATTTTCTTAACAATCCTCTCAAGACTATAGTCATCCCTGTTGCTTATACACCTTTTCCAACATATTTTACCCTCCTGTCAACTCTTTAGACACTGCATTTTTTATCAGCTACAAGTCACAATTATGAAATGACACTATATGTAATAAATATCATTTGCATTAAATTTACATCTGGTCATTTAGCATACCCTTTTATCCAAAGTGACTATTTCAACTTCAGTATTCCAAATTCATGGTTGGAATCAGAGCACAGGGTTGGTACAGCACACCCGGAGCAATGAGGGTTAAGGGTCTTACTCCAGGACCTACATTTGTAACTTCAGTGGACTTGACTTAGGATTTGAACTCACAAAAATAATTTTTACTCCGACATTTTACGCTAAATAAGACCAGACACACAGTTCAATTTCAATTCCATATTTTTTATACATTTTTTAAAACGCAGTACAAAATAAAGAAGCGACATTTTTTCCAATGTTTTCAGGAATTTTCTAAATCTTGCCTTTTTTTGTGATTTTTCATTAAAGTTTTTTTGACTAAAATAACATTGCTTATACAGTTACTTGGAATTAATATTAAGATAATTCACCTTAATTGACTTTGAATTAAACTACCAGGTAGCATTTATGTTTATCTTCTTTAATATTCCTTTTAGTAGTATTGAGGAGTAAAAGTAGCTTAAAATCATCCTTTAAATACAAAAATGTCTTGACATGGTACAGTATTACTTTATAAACCAACACCTTGCGTGCATTTTCCTTGAACAGACCCTACAGAATCAGAGGGAAGATATACAATATAACATTTCTTCATACAATTGACTTGTTCACAGACTTATGTTCCATTGGGATTTAAAAAAAAAAAAAAGCTTAATTGTACATGATGGTCTGTGAGAGCGCTCTATCACAACACAACATTCTTAAGCCTATTGTCTTTGAATGCATGCTTGGGATTCTAGCAAAGCACTCAAAATATAGACAAATATGATTTCCGACTGTCTAATGAAAAGAATCTCCCTGCCATTTCATAAGATAACATAAAAAAAACATTCTAAATTAAACAGTAGACATCAAACCAATTTACACAAATGCAAACACCCTTTTATAAACTCAACCAGTCATTTATTTCTCATGGTATACTTGAACTCCTATCCTAATGAGAAACAACATTGTGTGACAGAACACACTGTGCTCTTAAGTTCTTGTCCAAGTCACTATTTCTCATCTTCATTTTCATACATGTCTGCAATTGTTCTTAAAACATGAACAAGAAATGGTGCATCAGCATTCTAGTTTCAAGCAGACTCACAAAAACACATCCATTTCTGATGTTCCATTATTTTCAAAAAGCATCCCCAACCTCAAATAATTACACAACAGATAAAAACATGATTTACTTTAACACACTAAAACTAAAGTGTGTTAAAGATTGGTGAAATGATTTCATACATAAATATAACTGAACTAAACCCTTATCTATGGATGGCAAAAAAATTAAATAAAATCTGGAAAAAAATGTAAACAATAAAAACAGATTTACTGTAACTACATACTGAAAAGTTGGGGAGGTTTGTTATTTGGTGCCAGAAACTATTACTATTTTACAGTTACTTTTAATAGCATGTTGTAAAAATGTATCATGCTTTTGTTTTGTTGGCCCCTGACTTTTAAAAAGCATAGCAAAGCGGTGCACCAGAGTTCTTGTTGCTAGAAATGCGAAGATTTAGTTTGTGTGATTCAAAAATGTTCACACCAGTCTGTGTTTAAAAAAAAAAGTCCAATAAAATTATTTTTTAATGTATGCAGTTAGAATTCAGATGACAGTTGTACAGTTGAAAATCAGGTAATATACAGCATATGAGTATACAACACAGACATTGTTGTTAGTTTAGCTTAAACTCAGATTATTAGAAAGATTTTTTAAAGAAACAAAATCTAAAAGACATTATCTGATACATTTCTTTGTATAACTATATGAAATCTAAATGATAAGTGGTAAAATCAGTAGTTTCTTAGATGTTCCATGACCCGGCGAAATGGTTTGCTGGTGAAAGCATCAAAAATCGTTTCAATACTTGATTCAGTTTCAGTGGTCATTTCAATATAGTTTATATATATTAGAACAAAGTGGAAATCAAATGTGAATAGACAAAATACCCGACAATAACAGACAGATAATAGTTAAATAGCGCTATTCAATTAAAAAATAAGCAGTGAGCCATGGGACAAAAAAAGAAGGCTGACGATTTCTCACTGACAGAAGGGGGTGCAGAAGAGCCAGGAGGTCATGTCACATAATGCATGGCTTTACAGACAAACTCCCAACATAAATATAAAAGTGCTTAAAAATCAGTAGGACAAATATATATTTTTTTAGAAAAGCTTAGAACCAAGAAAAAAATTGAGAACAGGTCTGGCACTCATTATTGTGGCTCTAAACAATTATTGGAAAAAAAGATTAAATGGATTAAAAAAAGAAAGTTCTACCCAATAAAGTAAGCCAGTTTCCAGGAAATAAGGCCAAATAGGACCCAGCAATAATCCTCCCTTAACAATGTTTGAATCTAACAATTAATGGCTGTTCGACAAACATGATGCAGCAAACGCAACTCAGCACATGAGGTGTTTTTGGCAAACGAATGTAAATAAAAAAAAACAACTTTGCATTTCCATTCTAAAGAACGAGATCAACGTGCAGCATATAGAGTAGCGGTAGGCATCTGCAAACAGAGCGCTCAGTGTCTCTCATTCTGTTTATTCAAAACCCTCATTCCACACCGAGGACATCTTCTATACATGTCTAAAATCAATGCCGTAACATTATGACAATAATAAATGAGGTCTTTTGCTGACTATTACAATATACCAATGCCACACCTGTACAGTTATAGTTTTTACGATATGTGTACGTTTTACATAACTATAAAACAAATGTTATAACATAAAGAGTGGAAAAAGTCTTTTGGTGCTCTACAAGTTTTACATTGAATTCGACGAAGGTATAACATTTATCCGAAGCTTAAATTCCTTATATGTATCTGTGGTAGATGTGATTACATGGATGTTCCATACGATTTTCCAAAATCACAAAGCTATTAATGCCCACTCAGGTAACAGTGGGAAAAACAAAAGAGTCAGGAAGAAAAATAGGAAAGAAAAAAAAAATTACTCAAAAATGGCACCCTTGCTTTAATGGACCCTCTGTACATGAACATTTTTTTTAGATAAGACAGACTGGAGAGACTGACCTCTTTCTTCCACTTCCCATTTCATCTTTTCCATCTAATGCAAATGCAGGAGAACAAAGCAGCTCCAATAAAAGGACAATGTCAACAGCATCATATGCAATGGTGACAGGGGGTGGGTAAGAGGTAAGAGATAGAAAGGTAAAAGTAAAGAAGAGAATAGAAAAGAAAGAAAGGATGCTTATTAGGCATTCCAATCTTTCATGTTGGCCCAGTGGAACGGTGGTGTAGTAGTACTGACATTCGGAGCCACTGCATCTAGCTCCCTCTTCACATGAGGTTAGCAGAAGTGGTCATCCTCATCATCCTTCATTCCCTTCAGCCGGAGCCGTGCAAAGTCCTCGAAGACAAAGTCATCATCCTGAGAGTAATTACTAGGAGAAAACAAGAACAAACTGAAGCATCGATCACGATTTAAAATCAATCATACATATTTGATGATTTACTCCTAGAAGAGTAAACACACACACACACACACACGTAAAGTTCTATAATTCCAGATTGTAGCCCTTCAGTTTGTGGGGGGGGGGGGGGGGGGGGGGGGGGGGGGGGGGGGGGGGGGGGGGGGGGGGGGGGGGGGGGGGGGGGGGGGGGGGGGGGGGGGGGGGGGGGGGGGGGGGATATATATATATATATATATATATATATATATATATACACACACACATACACACACACATAAATATATACATATACACATATACATTATATATATATATATATATAAAATTCTACTTACTTAGTGTCAAACTCTATCAGATTGGTATCCACAGGGGCATCAGTCTCTGGCACAACTGCAAAGAAGCAACAAAAATGAGTCACAAATAAATATGTTTATATATTAATATACAGTCTTTGACACCTCTAGCCTTATATATGTTAATTTAAAATCTTAATAATTCATTCATTCATTATCTCCCGCTTTATCCTATATTAGGGTCACGGTGGGGTTCCCCATGCCCATCCAGGGGAGAACATTTCGGGTGCTGGTACAGATAGACCCAGGACAGGGCGCCAATCTATCGTTGGGCACACACTCACTCACACAGACACACACACAAACACACTCTATATGGGGCAATTTGGAGAATTCAATTGACCTTGATCCATGTTTTTGGACTGTGAGAGGAAACCGGAGAACCCGGAGGAAACCCACGCGGACACGGGGAGAACACAGAAACTCCACCTAGATGGGGATTCGAACCGGGAATCCCTAGCGCTGAGAGGCGAACGTGCTAACCACTAAGCCACCGTGCCGCCATAATCTTAATAATAATTAAGTTAATAATAATTAAAAGTTTGTTCTAATAAGGTATATACAGCAAAAACAAAAAATGGTAATCAACATTGGCGAAAACAAGGCAGGATGACCTTTTGTACAGAACTGTACAAACTAAAAGAACTTCCTAACCAAACAACCTTTACTCAGACTAAATTGTATACAGTGAAAACACACACACACACACACACACACACACACACACACACACACACACACACACACACACACACACGTATAACTGTTTCCTGAAACTTTTGTATATACCTGACTGTGGTCTTGAGTTGGGCTGTTCAGAGGGTTTGGGGTGCATCAGCACAAAGGGAAGCTCTACAGACACATCTCTATAAAAAATAAAATACACACAACTGGGTACATGATTTGGCAAACTTGCAGCTAAAATATTTTTTTACTTCAAAAATCTTGAATATACACTGCAGAGCAAAATTGGAGAACAACGTAAAACACTTTTATTGTTTTCAGAAATAAGGTTTTGGTCCACACTTCTTTCAGTCTCTTTCACAGTTCTGTGAGTGTTGTGGGCTTCGTGTCCATAACAGTTTCAAGGAACTGTGTAACACTTACGGGTTCAAAAACCCCAGCGGTACTACCCTTTTGATCCATTCATCATAACACAACATTAGCCAACACACCCTTACCACATCATGTCAAAGTATACCCGAGTGTGGCGATCCTAATCATTAGAGAACAGCATAGCAACGGACCAACAATGTATGTTGGGAAACAGAGGGACAACATTTATTCATTTAGTAGATGCTTTTATACAAAGCGAGTTACAAATGAGAGAACCAGTAAGTGTTAAACTGTATGGTAAGTAAAATTTTAATTGAAAAGGAATATACAAGAAGTGTACCTAAGAAAGTGGCTAGTGAGTGTCTATATGATTCATTCATTCATCATCTTCCTGCCCATACAGGGGAGAACATTTCGGGCGCCAGGCAAATACACCCATGACAGTGCACCAATCTGTCACTGGGCACATTCACTCACACAGACGCACACACTATATGGGGCAATTTAGAGCATTTAATTTACCTTAAATCCATGTTTTTGGACTGTGGGAGGAAACTGGAGGACCCGGAAAAAAACCCACATGGACATTGGGAGCACATGGAAAATCAACCCAGATTGAGATTCGAACCTGGAATCCCCAAAGGCGAATGTGCTAAGCACTAAGCCAACATGTCGCCCTGTGTATATATGAGGTTTCTTTAAATAAATAGGCAGACCATCAACTGGCACTACTGTTGGACTTACCCTCCACGTGACACGACAAGTTTTACTTTGACTCTGTAAGACACCAGAATGCCCAAAACCTCCTTGTTGGAAGCATCCTTCACTCTGTGAAATAAAAACAAAATAGAAATACAATAAATAACAGTACTGTCATAACCACAGTTGTACTTACTGCTCTAGTGAATCATAACTTTTGGCACATTTAAAAGTCAAGAACACGGCTTTGCAAACATTGTGCCAAGAAAACAGATTAAACGAGCCAAGTTCTACAAAAGCACTAGGTATAGCTACATTTTTACTATAAATTAAAAGTACTCTATTAATCTGCTTCATTTGTTTTAACATTAAACTCAATCCAACCTAAAGTTTACACATCTCATCATTTTTATTATAAGCATATATACACAGTTTTTTGTCAAGAAATAGAGTAATAATAGAGTATATAGAGTAATAAAGTAATAGAGTAATGGAACATAATAGTCACATGGTATGTGTGAGTAAGAGTCAAGACAAACAGAAAAAGGGATCTGTTTGTAATATTTTACAAGAGAGTGGTAGCTCAGTGGTTAGGGTGTTAGGCTATCAATCTAAAGGTTGTTGGTTCCAATCCCAGGTCTACTGAAGTAACCACTGTGGGTCCTTAAGCAAGTCCCTTAACCCTCATTGTTCCAGGTATGCTGTGGCCTACTCTGTGCACGTTTTGTATGTGTCTTTGGAAAAAAGTGTCTGAATGAGAAAAAAAAAAGTGTCTAAATGACCAAATGTAATGTAATGTAAATGTGAGATCAACTGAGTAGTAGAAGAAAATACAAATCAGATTAAAAACACAATGAGCCCTATTTTTCTTAATCAACCAGGCAGGTTGATTTCGGGCGTGTCAATGTGGGTATGTGTGTCTCATGCATGCTCACATAGTGCTAGAGGCCAGGTTGGTGTCCTCATGTTTGAGTTTGCCATCCAAAGCAAGTCCTCTTTTCTCTCGGTTGTTGGTCAGTGTGGGGGTGAGAGTGTACACTTTGCAGAATGTTGAGCTGGGTGACACCTGATCACTGCAGATAAAAAAAAATTAGAAGAATTTATCTCAATATGCAACTTATTTATCAATACAAAATTTGGACATGGCTTTTTTCTATTTTCTCCTGATCCACTTAATGAACAAAAAAAAGTAGGTTAATTTACAGAATTATTAGAAAATAAAAATTAGAAAACACATGTTCTCATCATGTTCTCATCTCCTTACAGTCAACAATTAAATCTGATGGAATTAAATTGAGATTTTCAGATGAAACTTTTGTCACTTGTCTTGCTCAGATATGTAAATTTCGATATAAAAATATACGCATACATGTATGTGATTCTAAGCACATACAAATAAGAAATATATATATATATATATATATATATATATATATATATATATATATATATATATATATATTCCAATGAAGATAAGAATGAGAAGAAAATGAGAAACAACAGATTTTGATGTATTAATAAATTAAAGAAAGACATGTGTATTAGTCAGTAACTTAGCTCACACAGGCTCTGTTTTTATTTAATTATCATTTAGTTAGTTGCTTCAGCACAAGTGAATGCCCAGGGTTTTTCAAAAGGAGACAGCTGAAGGGCAAAAGAAACAGCATGAAGCTCCTGCTGATAAATCAGTACTAAGAGACTAAGAGAAGCTCTGCTGACTCGAACTCTTCATTCAATGGAGGACCAAAGTGAATCGGAAAAAAAATAAAATAAAAAGGGTAGAGCACCTTCCTTTTAACCCCTGGGATGATGTGAGGAGTAGACAGACTGGTACAGAAATGGGTGCAGGAATATAACACTCAAACCTTTAAAGTAACGGATTAACTAGTGGGATATGGACCGCAATGGAGTCCCCAATGGGAGGAGAGACTGAGAACAAAAGGTTTTTGAAACACCACCTACAGTGCACAACCATAAATAAGCATGTAGTCAGTCACCAATTGACTACAACAAAAGTTCTCCCACTTAAAAAGATGAGAGAGGCCTGTAATTGACATCATGAGTAGACCTCAACTATGCGAGACAAAATGAGAGAAAAAAAAATCCCATCGGATTTATTTGCAGATAATGGTGGAAAATAAGTATTTGGTCACCTACAAACAAGCAAGATTTCTGGTTGTCACAGACCTGTTGTCTGCTTTTAGATGCTCCAATGTTCTCCACTCATTACCTGTATTAATGGCACCTGTTTAAACTCATTAACAGTATAAAAGACACCTGCCCACAACCTCAAACAGTCACACTCCAAACTCCGCTATAGTAAAGTCCAAAGAGCTGTAGAAGGACACCAGAAACAAAATTGTAGACCTGCACCAGGCTGGGAAGACTGAATCTGCATTGGGCAAGCAGCTTGGTATAAAAAAAATGTGTGAGCAATAATCAGAAGATGGAAGACCTACAAAACCACTGCTAATCTCCATCGATCAGGGGCTCCACACAAGATCTTAGCCCGTGGGGTCAAAATGATCACAAGAACGGTGAGCAAAAATCCAAGAACCACACAGGGGACCTAGTGAATGACCTGCACAAAGCTGGGATCAATGTTACAAAGGCTACTGTCAGATCTTGTAGTGCCAGACGTGGCCCACTGCTTAGCCAGTACATATCCAGACATGTTCTGGAAGACTATTGGAAGAATGTCTTATGGTTAGATGAAACCAAATGCTTTCAAGCTGTTTCTCTGCAAAGGGACAAGGATGACTGGTCCGTGTACATGAAAGCATGAATGGTACAATGCATTGCCAGATTTTGTGTGCAAACCTCCTTCTATCAGCCAGGGCATTAAAGATAAAACGTGGCTAGGTATTTCAGCATGACAATGATTCCAAGCACACTGCCAGGGCAACAAATGAGTGGCTTCGTAAGAAGCATTTTAAGGTCCTGTAGTGGCTGAGCCAGTCACCAGATCTTAACCCCATAGAAAACCTTTGAAGGGAGTTGAGCCCGTGTTGCCCGCTGACAGCCCCAAATCCTCACTGCTCTATAGGAGTTCTGCATGGAGGAATGGGCCAACATACCAGCAACGGTGTGCCAACCTTGTGAAGGCTTATAGAAAACATTTGACCTCTGTCATTGCCAACAAAGGATATATAACAAAGTATTGAGATGAACTATTGTTATTGACCAAATACTTATTTTCCACCATTATTTGCAAATAAATTCTTTTAAAAATAATTTTTTCTCATTTTCTCTACCTATGATGTCAATAACAGGCCTCTCTCATCTTTTTAAGTGGGATAACTTGCAGAATTGGTGACTGAATACTTTTTCCCCCACTGTGTGTGTGTGAGTTTATATATATATAAAATATATTTAAAAGAACCATTGTGGTACAATCTAAAATTGTACACACATACAAACGCTTTTAAGGAATTGTACTAACTGTAACTGTAAAAAAATAAAAAAATAAAAATAGATTCATTAGACCTCTGTCACTTTTTACCATTGACATTTTTGTTACCCCAAATACTGAACACCTGCGGCACGGTGGCTTAGTGGTTAGCACGTTCGCCTCTCAGCGCTAGGGGTTCCCGGTTCGAATCTCCATCTGGGTGGAGTTTCCATGTTCTCCCCGTGTCTGCGTGGGTTTCCTACGGGTTCTCCGGTTTCCTTCCACAGTCCAAAAACATGGATCAAGTTAATTGAATTCTCAAAAAAAATTGCCCCATATAGAGTGTGTCTGTGTGAGTGAGTGTGTGCCCAGCGATGGATTGGCGCCCTGTCCTGGGTCTGTCTGCCCAGCGCCCGAGATGTTCTCCCCTGGATGGGCATGGGGAACCCCACCGCGACCCTAGTAGAGGATAAGCGGGAGATAATGAATGAATGAATGAAATACTGAACACAAGAATTCTAATTTTTTTTGACACTCAATAAAAAAAAATCCCTCTTAATGAGAAAGTGAATTGAGCATATGTAAGTAAGAATAAAGAGAAGATGAAAAAGGGAAGGGAAAATAAAAAGAGGATCTGTATCAGACTGCTGTTTATCACTGTGTACATTTAAAACGTAAGCAGTGTTAATGAGTTACCACTGAAGTTAGCAATGTGGGTCCTTAACCCTCATTGCTGTATGACCAACGCTGTGTTCTGACCCCAACAGAGTTGGGATTATTGCAAGTTGCTTTGAAAGAAACGCGTCTGCTAAATGACCAAATGTAAATGTCTCAGTTTGTTGCCTGGGCTAAATCACTAGATTGTGATGATGAAGTGGTTTTGGATTTAAATGTTCAACCAATAAAATGGTTAAACATAGTTTATATACAAGAGAAACAAAGACATTCATTTGTTCCATTTTGCAATGTTCACAAAATCTCATCTCATCATCTTTCACTTAATCATATATTAGGGTCAGGCCCATACAGGGGAGAACGTTTCAGGTGCTTAGCAGATACACATCTCAGACAGGGGTCCAATCCCTCGCTGAGCAGACTCGTACTCACACAGATGCACATTATGTATTTTAACCGTTACTTTTTTTTTTTTTTTTTTGTTTCCTCCTCCTTGGATCACCACCTTACCGTGGTGGAGGAGTTTGCGTGCCTGAATGATCCTAGGAGCTATGTTGTCTGGGGCAAAAAGCCCCTGGCAGGGTCTCCCAAGGCAAATTGGTCCTAGGTGACAGGCCAGACAAAGAGTGGTCCACTAAAAACCCCTATGAAAAGAAAAAACAAGAACTCGTGTACCCTGCCCAATATAGGGTTATCGGGGCCCCACCCTGGAGCCAGGCCCGGGGATGGGGTTCGTCAGCGAGCGTCTGGTGGTCGGGCACTTCCCCATGGTGCCCGGCCGGGCCCAGCCCGAAGGAGCTACAGGGGTTCCCCCTCAAATGGGCTCACCACCTGTGGGAGGGGTAGTAATAGGGGTTCGGTGCAGTGTGGATCGGGCAGTGGCCGGAGGCGTGGGCCTGGGCGTCGCGATCCTCGGTTGCTAAAATTGGCTTTCGGAACTTGGAACGTCACTTCACTGGCAGGAAAGGAGCCTGAGCTTGTGCGGGAGGTTGAGAGATACCGGCTAGATATAGTCGGGCTCACCTCAACGCACAGCTCGGGTTCTGGGTCCAATCTCCTTGAGAGGGGCTGGACTCTGTTCTTTTCTGGAGTTGCCCATGGTGAGAGGCGTCGGGCAGGTGTGGGCTTTCTCGTGGCCCCCCGGCTTGAAGCATGCATGTTGGGGTTTTCTCCGGTGGACGAGAGGGTAGCGTCCCTACG